>WNWU01019097.1:0-45814 GCA_012654045.1 Ptyas mucosa | reverse complement strand
TTCTATTCTATTCTATTCTATTCTATTCTATTCTATTCTATTCTATTTGTAGATATGTTCTGTATATCTTTGGGACATCCACCTTTGGGACATCCAGGCTTTATGTTATAACTAAATTTGTTTTGACCCACTAGACCAGGGGTCTGCAACCTTAAACACTCAAAGAGCCATTTGGACCCATTTCCCATAGAAAAGAAAACACCGGGAGCCACAAAACCCTTCCCGTGCCTGAATATTTTTTGAGCGGCCACAAAACTAGCATATGTAGTTGAATTAAATGTTCTGTTTTCTTCTGAAACTTTTCTTTTCTTGGATTTATCTATGGTTGGCCTACTGGGGGTTGAAAAGCTCAATAAATTGTGTGCCGGTGGCTGTCGCACATTGGCGGTTGTGACACATATTTTGAGTGACAGGGAGCCACAGCAGAGGGTTGAAAGAGCCACATGCGGCTTCAGAGTTGCAGGTTGCTGACCCCTGCACTAGACAGAGATACTCAACTGATGGAGTTAAACCAGTTATTCAGGAAGCTAAACTCCTACTCGGTGAGATCAATAGAGCCAGACTGATTCCCAGGGAGGACCTACTGAAGTACTGACACACAAAAACCTTCACCAGCAAAAACAAAATGTGAGACAACTGAACTTACATATATCAAGTGGTTTCAGAAGGCCTTAACAAAAACAGTGGGGTTTTAACCCATCATGGTTATGTAATCTGGTTCCCAAGGAACCCTCATCTGCTAATTCCCAAGTTTCTTCTTTGATTTCCCATTTTTCTCCCCCCCCCTCCCCAACCTTGCCACATTCCATGCACATAAATCCAGCATTTAGCCATTCTGTGCATCTGATGAAGTGAGTTACAGCTCAGTCCTCCAACTGGAGCATATAAACCAGTGGTGGAATTCAATTTTTTTACTACCGGTTCTGTGGGCCTGGTATGGCTTGGTGGGCATGGTTTGGTGGGCATGGCAGGGGAAGGATACTGCAAAATCTCCATTCCCATCCCACTCCAGGGGAAGGATACTGCAAAATCCCCATTCCCTCCCCACTCTGGGGCCAGCCAGAGGTGATATTTGCCGGTTCTCCAAACTACTCAAAATTTACGCTACCAGTTCTCCAGAACCTGTCAGAACCTGCTGAATTTCACCCCTGATATAAACTCCTATTGCTATTATGTGTTTTGTTTAATATGAATTGCATTGTTGTGATGCTTTTGTGGGCAATTAATGTTGCTGGCCAAGGATTCATCCTTGAAGAAGATATTCACATTCATAGAGTGACTGCATATGGATTCTTCCATTCAGTATAATTCTCTTTCATATAGCCAAAAGCATAATGATTTAATGGCAAGGCAGAAGTTTTGATCATATCAGTGCTGGTCTTGGTCACAAGAATGCCATCAGTGCCTGGATGTCCCATAATAGGTGGCTTAATTTAAAAAGAACCTCTAGTCAGAGGTTAACCTCGGCAGAATATTAGGTATTTATCAGATACGGCTAGAAGTTACAATATGTCTCTAGAAAGTGTGATCCTTTTTCACCTGCTGTAAATGCTTCCAACATCAAAAGTCCTGATAGATGTGCAAGAACACAGATGTTTCTGAACCTCAGCCAGTGGTGGGATTCAAATAATTTAATTTTCTGCCCTAGTGAGCAGCTGGGTAGGTGTGGCTGGGTGGGCATGTGACTGGGTGGGCATGGCCAACTTGACATCACTCAAATCGAGGGGCACTTCAGCTCGCCCAGCCTCTCATGACTGTGGGGATGCTGCAACGGTCATAAGCATGAAAAATGGTCATAAGCATGAAAAATGGTCATAAGTCACTTTTTTCAGTACCATTGTAACTTTGAATGGTCACTAAGTTTTAAGGAATTTAAAGGATTCAGATTTAAGGAAAGGTCAGATAACCCCCAAAAGGCAGTAAAAAAATCAGTGCCAAGCTTGTATCCTGCCTCTTGGAAGTACACCCCAGAAGGACAGTGCCAGGAACCACTAAAGCAGTGTAAAAACCTTCAAACAACCCTTCCCCTTTAAGAAAGTCAAGCCCCTAATAAAGCAAAGCAAAGTATCACCCCCCCCCAAAAAAAAACCCCTCAGGAGAAGCTCAGGTGACAGTAAGTCTGGATGTACAATGTAATAAGGCTGTTACAATGTAATAAGGCTTAACCAAGAGGCAGTTTCTGTAAGCAGGGCAATAAAGATTAGGCTAGAAACAACACCAGAATATTTCCTTCCTTCCTTTCTTATAGGATTAGCCCTGTAAAGTGGGGAAAAAACAAAAGGCTGTTGGAAGGAGATTTCTTCCAACAACTGGTTCTTCAAACTGCTCAGAAAGCTAACAAACAGTTCTTTCAAATAGGTGCAAACCGGCTGAATCCCACCACCGACCTCAGCTATTGATCCTTGTATATACAAGTTACAACAGGTAAATAGAACAAGTCCATCTCTGTTCTGGTAATTTTTTATATACCTTATATTTATATTATTATTCATACAGTGTGTGTGTGTGTGTGTGTGTGCGTGCGCGCGCCCTATTTCCCTGAAAATAAGACCTATCCTGAAAAAAAGCCCTAGCATGTTTTTATGTGGGTGCTTAATATAAGCCCTACCCTCAAAATAAGCCCTACATAAGAACCTGTGCCACTGCCCATCCATTCCATCTGGTTGCTCACAGTGACGCAGCCACAAGGTGACGCTGGGCAGTGGAGCTGCCCCACATGCCCCACATTGGCTTACATTAAGGCCCCCATGGCCAGACCATCCATGCCCTGACACCTGCCTTGCGGCCATGTGCAGCAGGAGCCCAGGTGGCCACTGGTCCACTTCTGCTTGCTCACGGTCTCAATGGAGCAGGAGGCTGAACGGTGTCTAGGTGCCGCAGCCACAAGGCGAGGCAGCTGTTAGGGCGTGGGTAGCCTGACTGTGGGGACCCTGAGGTAGGCTGGTGCAGGGCATGTGGGGCAGGTCAACCCCCCCCCACCCCACCTCATTGCACCAGCACGTCACTCAGCCTCCTGCTCTGTTGTGGATGCGAGCAAGCAGAAGTGGGCCAATGGCTACACAGGGTTCTGCTGGATGGGGCTGTTGGAGCCTCTGCCATGAGGTGAGGCAGATGTGGGAGTGTGGGTGGCCTGGTTGTGTGGGCCCTGAGGTAAGCCGGTGTGGGGGCTTGGGACAGCTCTACCCACCCTGCACCGCACAGCCTCCTGCCCCACTATGAACAAGCAGAAGTGGGCCTCCTATACATGGAAAAAATAAGACACCGCCAAAAATAAGCCCTAGTGATTATTTTGGGGCCCAAAAGAAAATAAGATCCGGTCTTATTTTCGGGCAAACACATGTATGTATGTATGTACTGTATGTATGTATGTATGTATGTATGTATGTATGTATGTATAAAATCAAACTTTTAGTCAAAATAATTCTTATAGATATATTCTGGATCTATAAATCATTGTATTATGAAATAAATGAAACTGTATTATATATAATTTTATCACGTGGTATCTTGTAAACATGCTAAATGATATTGGATCAATATGATGATGGTTATGCAGAAAATGCTTAAAATGCAAACATTAATCAAACCTAAAGCCTTTTTTCTAGGAATTATGGATAAATTGATAGAAAAACAATTTGGAAGCTTACTTTTTTATATGGTGACAGCTGCAAGGCTGAGTATACCAAATATTTGAAAGAAAAAAGAATATCAATAGTGAAAAAATGATTTTGAAACTGACGGAATTGGCAGAGATGGCATAATTCATTGTGCTGATTAGAAACAATGGTTTGAGTAAATTTATAAGAAAATGGAAGTCATTTGTAGAGTTGCTGTGGGTTAAATATAATAATGGGTTGTTCACTGAGGGCTTTGAAGTTTAATATGTTTGGGGGTTTAACCTATTTGATTTATGTGAGATTTGGATATCAGCATTCAACTAGGGTGGAGGTCATATGTTTATGGTTAATCTTATATTTCTTGTACATAGATTTTTTTCTTTTTTTATATCTTGTTAGTTCTTGTTTTGTTGGTTTTTTATTCTATATGAAATTTAAAAAAACATTAAAAATGAGAAGTATACAATAGAGGCTACAGATCCTAAACTTACTTGGAAACCAGTAAACCTACATGTATCAAGAGTTTCAAGCTATCTCAGATAAAGACATCTGATAAAGTTAGCTACAGTTCAGTCCTCCAACTGTAGCATATAAACTCCTATTGCTATTATGTGATTACTTCAAACTGCTTTATTTAAACATTGAATCAAAATATTTCTTATAAATAAATTCTGAGTATATAAATCATTGTATTGTGAAATATACAATAGAGGTTATAGATCATAAACCTATCTAGAATTCAGTCCTCACTGTATTTACTAAAAAAAAAAAGCTAAAATTCTGCCATACTTGGTAGAGGTCACACTTCTCAGCTATCAATATTACTCATATATTTTCACCGAGAAAGTCTTCTTGACTGAATTTTGCTTAGGCAAAATATAAGCTGTGTCCATGCTCTTGCACAAACACCTTCTGAGGAAGTCTTCAAATCTAAGCTGTATTTTGTTCACATTGTCTAGAAGTCAATGAAGTTAAGTAACTTAACTGCAGGCAAACATTGATACAAAATTGGAAAAAAGAAAGCTTGCAAATCACAGCAACTTATTTACGTGTACATAGTAATAATAATATATTATGTGACAATAATAGTATTTTCCCAATTTCTGCTTTCTGCCTCTATTTTTTCTAGTCATTAATAAAACAAATCCCAGATTAAAAAATATTCTGTATCTATCCATCATCTCTTGCCCTTTTTACTATTTCAACTCTTGTTGGCTTTTTATCCAGAATTTCTGTTGCAAAATGGTTAAGTGAGTCATACCCAATTTTATGATTTTTTGGGGAACAGTTGTTAAGCAAATAACTTCAATTAAGTGAATCACGGGGTCAATAATAATAATAATAATAATAATAATAATAATAATAATAACTATTATTATTATTATTAGTCATATGTCTATGCTGCCCACTCTCCGAGGACGGCTTACACCAAAGACAGTATACTAAATAGCATATTGCCCCCAACAATCTAGGTCCTCATTTTACCCACCTCGGAAGGATGGTAGGCTGAGTCAACCTTGAGCCGGTGAGATTTGATCCACTGATCTGCTGAACTAGCAGTCAGCTGAAGTAGCTGCAGTATTGCACTCTAACCATTGCGCCACTCGGCTTTAAATTAAGCAAATCCAAATTCCCCCATTGACATCACTTGTTGAAAGTCAGCTGGGAAGATTGCAAATGGTGATCACATGACCTAAGGATGCTGCAACTATCATAAATATATGCCAATTTAATAAGTATTCTATCAAAGTGAGAACATAAATATATGCTAGTTGCCAAGCACCCAATTTTGATCATGTGTCCATGGGGATGCTGCAATAGTCATAAGCCTGAAGATTGATTGTAAGTTACTTTTTTCAGGGCCATTGTAAACAAATAGTTGTAAGTCAAGGACTACCTGTATTCTATAATGTCAGAAAATACTTATGGCTACCGGTCAATGACTACTTCAGCTTCAACCACAACAATACACGAGCACATAATAGATACAAACTTAAAGTAAACCGTTCCAAACTTGATTGCAGAAAATGTGACTTCAGCAACAGAGTGGTCAATGCCTGGAATGCACTACCTGAATCTGTGGTTTCATCCCCAAACCCCCAAAATTTTAACCTAAAACTGTCTATTGTTGATCTCACCCCATTCCTAAGAGGTCTGTAAGGGGCATGCATAAGAGCACCAGCGTCCCTGTCCTAATGTTTCCTCTACTTGTATCTAGTTTATGTATTCAATTCATGCTTATAATTATATAAATTACCTAATACATTCTTGACAAATAATAAAACAAAACAAAACAAAACAAAACAAAACAAATAAAATAAAATGGATACTTTCCCCCTAATTCTGCTAGTGCATACACAATCTCAACCTGGAGTGTGTGCACACAAAGCAAGTATTTTGTGTATCTTCAGGTCATTCCAAGGCTCTCTTTCCCCTCAACAAGGACTCACCGTGGCATCTTGTCCAGAATAGTGTTTGATGAGTCGAGGCCCACCTGGATGTCGCAAATAGAACTGACTGACATCATAAACCTTTCGGTCGATGACCAGCCATCTCTCTTCCTTCAAGTCTCCCTTGCCTGTGCGGAGCCCCACCTCCTCCCAGGTGAAGAGCTGTGGGACCCCTGGCTCAACCTTTTTCTTCCCCACACTGGTTTCTGACTGAGGGGGCATCCTGGCTGGAAGCACTGAGAGTTACTGACTCCTGAGGTGTGCTGCTTATCCTGTAGAAAGATGAGCCAACTGTAACTCTTCATTCTGTTAGATGTTGCAGTCAACTTTATATAGACTCCAGCAACCACCCACACTTTCCTTATCTTTCTATTGTCCCAGAAAAGCTCTTGCTCCTCCCTCCCAATACATTCCCCCATGATGGTATAAGAGTCTTTTGCTATGCACAATGTGTATGTCGATTAAAATTTGAAACAGGATAAACAAGCATGGTTTTCAACAGAGTTTTCAAATAAACAGCACAATATATCAGTATATAAAATCTTTATTCTTGTTTCCATATATTGTGTAAGAGCTACAGTAGCATTCAACAAAAAACACATAATCAGGAACAGTATAATTACAACAGTTAAAAACTAATATAAACAAAAAAATAGAATAAAAGGAAAGTAGAAGATGCAGAAAACAAAAGAAATAAAAAAGGTAAATATATAGTAAAGAAAAATAAAGGAAATACATAAAGTCTTCCCACCTTCATCAAAAGTATAAATGATTTTAGTAACTTATTATCTTCTTTTAAAATATAATAAATAATCCGCATACAGATTGGAGGTTGAACAACTAGCTTTGTGGTGCGACCAGAACAATCTGGAAATGAACACACTCAAAACTGTAGAAATGGTGGTGGACTTTAGGAGAAACCCTCCTATACTACCACCTCTTACAATATTAGACAAAACAGTATCAATGTTAAGTGTAAATGCCTGCCCTCCAAACCTAGTGTTGTAAGGGTTAACTACCCAGGGATCCCTTCACCCACTGACCCCTCCTCACCTGGACTCCGCCCCTGGGGTACTTAAGGGTCATCCATGCGGTCTGGGAGCCATTCCAGCTGCAAACCTGTAAGAGAGAAACATTATGTAAATAAAGAAAATTGATTATACACATGCCTGTGTATTTCCTTTATTGGGCTCGATCCAAGAATATTCCAACAAATATGGTAGCAGAGGATGGTTGGAAATAGCCCAAACCAAACAAAAAGGATGCCAGAAAATACCAAGCTGAACGAAGAAACCGAAAGAGTAAACACCCGAGCATCCAAAAAGAAGATGGAAGAAATGCTAGCCTCAGCTGAAGCCAAGCTGGCAGAAATGCAAAGAAATAAAGAACAACTCTCCAGCCCTGGCTACTCAAGAATAACAGAGAGAAGCCTAGACGAAAGAGAGGATGAATCAGAGACCGAGCTACGCGAAGAAAAGGAGCTCAAAGAAAAGCTGCTAAGCCTAGCCGGATCGACCTCAAACAAGTCCAGCCTCGTCACGGAACTCCGCAACCGCCTCGATGACTGCGGAGCAGTGACCTGGAAGGAAGACGACAAAATGGAACGCAGTGACAAAAACGTGGTAAGCGATTTAAACCCCTACCACTCACTTACCAATGAAGCCGATCCAAAATTCACGCGCTCCCCACAGCAGCCATCTTGGACGATGACATCACCCAAGATGGCCGATCAATCCCCAATCAGATCCTGATGTTTGAAAAACATGGCGGGAAACGAGGCCTACCACCACAAGGCCTACGAATATAACTACGAGGCCAACAACTACACTGGACAGATAGCATCGAGTTCGCCTACCGAACTCGAAATAGAAAAGGCCATGCAAACAATCACTGCAGCTTTCGGAACAAAAATAAAAATAATAAGTTCCAATGCCGATACCGCGGGAGAAAATGAAATGACATCCTATGCGCATAGGGGCAGCCACGAAGAACAAATATGGAGGAAAAATACCAGAGCGTGGGCACAACCCCCCACCTTCCACACCAGAAACCTCCCCATGCATCCCCTAAACTACGCCATGAAACCGGGAGAAATAAATGAATACTTACTGCACCAAAGGACCCATCCGAGACTTCCGGGACTGTCAACGGGCATAGGCATCGGCCCGTTCCCAAACCTCGACCTCCGGAATGGACCGGATCTTCAGGGCCTTCATCCGAGCCTCGCGGGCCCGCAACTGTATCCAGGCAGCACGACAAGACCCACGACGCTCCAGGCGGCGACCCAAACGAACTTCGGCCTCCAAGGACCTCCAAAGATGGAGCCAGAAGTCCAACTCGAGAGGCAGGGCCTTCACCCAGGAGCAGCAGGAACGAGCTCCTTCCACGACAGCGGCAGAGGCAGAATGGCCCAGGAGCATGCGCAGAACCAACCTGCAATGAAAAAAGAACAGACCATAGAAGCAAGTCACTACAGACTGACTCCCTGCATTCCCCTGCCTTATTGTGAGTTCCCTTTTGTTTGGACCATGGACAGCAACCCTCAATAGGTAATATTACTCACAATACAGGGACATCTCCAAATGACTTTCCCAAACTTAGGATAGATGGATTTAATTTTGTTGAATGGAACCAACAGTTACAGGTTGTCCTCTTAAAGGAACATTTATTATCTTTTATAACTAACCCACCAGAAAAGCCTTGGACTTTTCAGTTAGATTGCATGCATCATAAGGCTTACCATTTGTTACTAACCAGTATATCTCTCAGTATGTATCCCAGTATTAGCCACAACTTGACAGTGTCAGAAATAGTAACTTTCTTGCATAAAATGTTCCATAGCAAAAGTATAGCCACCACCACAAGGATCACCAGGGAATTTTACTCAGCCAAACTTAAGGTGGGAACTTCAATGAGTGAACACATATTGTCACTCAATGCCACCAGAGCTGAGCTAATTCAAAGGGGGGAGAACATAACTGAAGGGAACATGGTGAGCGTGATCATAAATTCCTTAGACCACAGCTGGAATGATTTCATCATGCATCTAGACAGTTCCAGCATAGAACGCATCACCTTAGATATGCTAACCAGTAAACTTATCGCAGAAGACAACCTTAGGAGGGATCAATCCCTGAACCACAGAGAACCAAGGATTAGCAAAAGAGTAGAATTCCACAGCAGAGTCTACAGTGACATAGAATGTTTTAATTGTGACTCCAGGGAGCACTATAAAAGAGATTGCCCCAGGAGAATAAGAGACATGAGACATTCCCAATCTAGAGACAGGACAGAAAACCGACACAGAATCCCCAAAAGACAGACAAATGAGAACAGATACAGGCGCAGAGATTCACCCAAACCCAGGGATGGGAGGAGATACCGGGATAGTTCCAGGGACAGTCACAAGGGTTCACTATATGGGCTGAGAGAAAGGGACAGCACACTAGAATATACCAACATGGAAAATGTATGGCTCCTAGATCCAGGAGCCACAAACCATACCACTTATGACACAAAATTATTTACTAAATTCACAAAAGAAAAATTCACCATTAAAGTGGCTAACCAAAGTAAGGTGCTAGTAACCGGAAAAGGCAACATAAACATCCCAGAAATAGGGGAAATAGAGGGGGTATTACTTGTTCCGGAGATACCCTATAACATACTAGCCACCTTGAAGCTAAGCAAGGAAACAGGGACAAAAATAATGTTTGAGGAAGGGAAGGTATTTTTGACCAGAGATGAAAGGATCATCGGTAGAACCATAATCAGCGGGGGTTTACCATATTTTCAGCCTAACTGTAGTAACCTCCCCAAGGTAAACACCAACACTAGTGACATGATAGACACTGCACCCAACACTGAGGAGACAGTGAAGTTTAATCACGACTCAACACCCAGAGATCCAGACATAAAACAAACTTTAGAAAAGGAGAAGCCATCATTAGGCAAACCAATTCACGATGAGTGTGCACATTTATTGCATAGAAAATTGGGTCATAGCAGTTTTCCGTACAAAAAATGGTCAATTGTTCTGATGGATTAAAGGTTAAAAATTGCAAAAATTATTTAGAGTGTTCGGTGTGCAAATGTTCCAAGTTGAAAACCAAAGCCAAACCAAAAAAATCAGAACGCACCACAAATTCCATATTTCAAATGGTACACATGGACTTAGTGGGGCCCTTAAGACCATCCATCAAATATAAGAAAAGGTTTTTCCTGACTATCGTAGATGACTTCAGTCGCTACGGTTATGTGTACACACTCAAACACAAACATGAGGCGTTCCAGAAATCTAAAGAATTTCATAAAAAGATAGAACTGCAACATAATATTAAAATCAAGCAAATAATGACGGACCGAGGGTCTGAGTTTATGTCTAAAGAATTTTCAAATTGGCTCAGGGCGCAAGGGATGCTGCATTTTACGTCAGCCCCTTTTTTGCCTTTTCAAAATGGAGTAGTTGAAAAAAAGAACGGAACCCTACAGACAATGATGAGATGTGTGCTAGAGAACTCAGGGTTAGGACAACACTACTGGTCAGAAGCCTTTTTATACTCAAATTACACACTTAACAGGTTATGGTGTAGCGTAATAGATAAAACACCATACGAGGTAATGTATAATAGGAAGCCAAAGATAGCACACCTTCACATATTCAGTGTCACCACTGATGCTCATATCCCCAAACAGATACGCAGAAAGGGAGACAAAGTTTCCAGGCAATTAAGATTTATGGGGTATGAACCAAGGGTTTTAGATTCATCGACAGCAATAACAATTTCATAGTTTCATGCACCGCAGTATTTCATGAAAATTCTAATTGGTCCAAAATACATCTTAATGAAATAATCACAGAAGGGGAAAACACCAACTGTACCCATAGCAAACCACAACAGAGCACATTAGGAAACAATGATATAGAAGCTACAAAACTAAGGGACCATAGGATAAAAATCAGAGAGTGGAAAGAGGGACATCCGGATCTAAAAGTAGAAACACTCACAAAAAAGGAAGTCAGGTACCTTCACGATACGGAAACTACACCAGAAAGACCAGTTAGGACTTCTAGAAATAAAACCCCCAAGAAACTAGAAGACTATGTACTATCTCTCCATGCTAACCAAGTAACTCCCAATAATTACGAAGAAGTTCTCAATTTACCCATTAACGAGAGGGAAAAGTGGGAACAGGCGATGGAGAAAGAGATGAACAGTCTACGTGAGCTAAAGGTATACACGCCCGCAGAAGCCCCTAGTGATAAAACCACAATAGGCACTAGGTGGATATACAAAATAAAGTCCCTAGAGGGAGGTAAATCATTATACAGGGCTAGATTGGTAGCCCAGGGGTTTGCCCAGTGGTTCCCAAACGATTACACAGACACATATTCCCCCACTGTCAGAGCAGAAAGCGTAAAGTGTGCATTGGTGATAGCCTCAATTCTAAACTTAAAAGTACACCAATTTGATGTGCAGACAGTGTATCTTCACGCTGATCTAAATAAAGAAATTTATGTTAGAGCTCCGCATAGTAAAAACACACATAAAGGGGAAACCTGGTTATTGAACAAGAGTTTATATGGGCTAAAACAGTCTGGAAAACGGTGGTATGACTGCTTATCAAAAACATTAAGGTCAACGGGTTTTGAAGCCACCTCTGCTGACAATTGTTTCTTCATCAAAAGGTTGGGTAACTCCATAGAATACATTCTGGTATATGTTGATGATATTCTACATGTTGGTGACCAAGATCATAAATGCGAAGCATTCGCTAAAGAATTGGGAAAGCACTTCACCTTGAAGGTGCTGGGGAAGGTTGACAAGTACCTGGGAGTACAAATTACCAAAACCAACAGAGGCTTCAGACTGTCACAGAGGGAAAAGATAGTGGAATTGTTACATAAATGTTACATGTTTGATGCCAAGCCCTGTGAAACCCCCATGACACCCAACTTCCTGAAAAACATGTATGATGAGTCGGAGCCATTTAATGACAATACTTTATACAGATCCATAATAGGCTCCTTACTGTATATAGCGAATTGGACGAGACCTAACATAGCATTAACCGTCAACCTTCTGTCAAGGCATGTCGGCAAGCCCACCAATTATCATTGGGATGCCATAAAAAGGATACTTAGATACTTGAAGCATAGTACAGAAGCATACCTATGTCTAGAACCAGAAACATCCAGTAAGCCAGTTCTTTCATGTTATGCAGACGCAGATTGGGCTGGGGACATGAAATGTAGAAAAAGTACATCCGGGTACATATTTTTTTTGAACAGCAGCCCTGTACACTGGTACACTGGTAAGCAAAATTTAGTAGCTACATCGACCACAGAGGCTGAATATATATGCTTATCCAAAGCTGCAAATAATCTGGTATGGTTCGATGACTTGCTATCCAACATCTGGGCCGAACCCACATACCCCATCTACATACATGAAGACAACAAGGCAGCTATTGAAATATCTAGAGCTGATGCTGTGGGTCAAAGGTCGAGACACATTGATATAAAACACAAGCACGTCAGGCAACTTTCCAACATGGGTTTTATTAAAGTATTACATTGTGATACAGAAGAACAAACTGCTGACATCTTAACCAAACCTCTGTTAAACAAACAGCATACCTATTTAACATCCAAACTAGGTGTCATATTACACAAATCGATAACCCATGATCAATCTACTTGTGGTCTTACGGCCAGGCATCTAGAGGGGGATTTGTTAAGTGTAAATGCCTGCCCTCCAAACCTAGTGTTGTAAGGGTTAACTACCCAGGGATCCCTTCACCCACTGACCCCTCCTCACCTGGACTCCGCCCCTGGAGTACTTAAGGGTCATCCATGCGGTCTGGGAGCCATTCCAGCTGCAAACCTGTAAGAGAGAAACATTATGTAAATAAAATTGATTATACACATGCCTGTGTATTTCCTTTATTGGGCTCGATCCAAGAATATTCCAACAATCAACAGTAGAGACCTTCAAATTTCTAGGTTCTACCATATGTCAAAACCATTATTGTTTATAATATCCCTAGAAATCTTATTAAATGAAATTAGGAAAGACAAAGAAATAAAAGGTCTGAGAATAAAAAAAGAGGAGTATAAACTGCAAGCCTTTGCTTTATTAGATGGTGGGTTGTGGAGCAACCAGAAATAACAGGAACTAAACTGTTAGGGAAAATAGAGGAGTACGGAAGAGTGGCGGGTCTCAAAATTAATAAACAAAAAACAAAAGCATTAACGAAGAACTTGACAATGGCACAGGAGAAAGAATTAGAGGATAAATTAGGAATACAAATGGTAAAGAAAGTAAAGTATATGTAGACACCAACAACTTCTGCGTACATTGTTCAAAATTATCTTTCAATAGATCTAATGCAGTGGTGAAATCCAATTTTTTTTACTACCGGTTCTATGGGCGTGGCTTGGTGGGCATGGCAGGAGAAAGATACTGCAAAATCTCCATTCCCATCTCACTCCAGGGGAAGGATGCTGCAAAATCTCCATTCCCACCCCACTCTGGGGCCAGCCAGAGGTAGTATTTACCAGTTCTCTGAAGTACTCAAAATTTCCACTACTGGTTCTCCGAACTGCTCAAAATTTCCGCTACCAGTTCTCCAGAACCTGTCAGAACCTGCTGGATTTCATCCCTGGTATAATGTTAGATTATTTTACTTCATTTGGTAATTGTAAGATGAATGTATGTGTTCTTCATCAGTTGTATTCTTGGTTCTTTCTAGTTCCTTCTAATGTCCAATTTTTAAAATCTTATTTTAAAAGAAATTCCCATGGGAAGAATTCTTTATAATTAATTCCAAATTTTATTTTAAATTTATCTGGACCCTTAAACTATTTACAATGTTCTAAAATCAAAGTTTTGATAACCTTTTTTCTGTTGACTGTATTTCATTTTTTAAAATGTTGTCAGAGTCAATTATCATTCCTGAAGCTTACAGGATAGGTTTGAGTCAGTCATTCTCTCTTAGTCCAACATAGTCCAAACCTGGTTGGTTTTATAGGATAAACTAAAGGAGAATATGCTATTGACCTTCCGGGGGGGGGGGGGAGAGGATATAAATCTAGCAAATAAAAATGAGTTAATAGTACTCATAGCAGGGAATGATTGCATGTCTCCCCCCCCCCATCTAATAAAGTTTCATGGAAAGTTGAAATAAATATTTCTAAGACAGCCCAAAGTTTATCAGTGAATGTATTCTATAGAAGCCAATAGGAACCTAGTTTGATTTTTTTAGTATAATAGTTCCTCTCTCATATCTTGAAATCAAAATGTTATGAGCCGGGATGGCACAGTGGTTAGAGTGCAGTACTGTAGGCTACTTCTGGTGACAATCTCACCAGGCTCAAGGTTGACTCAACATTCCATCTTTCCAAGGTGGGTAAATTGAGGACCCAAATGGTTGGGGGCAATATGCTGACTCTGTAAACCACTTGGAGAGGGCTGTAAAGCACTGTAAAGTGGGATATAAGTCTAAGTGCTATTGCTATTGCTATTACGTTATATACCTGATTTAAAAGATGGGCACTTTCCCCCCTGTAGATTATGCTCTTGATATGATAATCTTCTATGGGGAGCTTGTACATGAATAGCAGAGAAGTACTCCAAAGAAAACCCCATTGAGATATAAAATTTGTGTTCTATTAACCTCTATAAGATTTTCCCAAATTACTTGTCTTCAGGCTGTAAAACTTACTTGGTCTTTGAATGGCATGCTGGAAGCCATACTTTTAAAAGATGATGTGTCCAGGTCAAACAAGAAAAGCTAAACTTGATTTATTTTATATTGCTTATGTTTCATGATAAAATTAATAAAATAAAATAAAAAATAAAATAAAATAAAATTAATGCAGTTAAGGTGACAACCCCCATGCTTTTAATATTTTTTTTCTTCATTCACCTAAAAATATAACCTGGTGGTTTTCAGATTGAGAAAAAGTAAAATATCTGAGTATTACTATGACTAATATGAATTATATGTTATTTCAAAGATTATATTAAACTATGGGATCAAATTAAGGAAGATTTATTAAGATGAAAAAGTCATAATGATCACTGGCTGGAAGAATCTCTGTGGTAAAATAACTATTAGACAGAAAGATGTTTTTATTTCAAATAATATCCATTTCGAAAAATAATGCACCTTTTAAACAATGGCAAAAAAGATATACTCAGATTTATATGGCTGGGTAAGAAATAGAATAGAATAGAATTCTTTATTGGCCTAGTATGATTGGACACACAAGGAATTTGTCTTGGTGCATATGCTCTTGGTGTACATAAAAGAAAAGATACATTCGTCAAGAAACATAAGGTACAAATGAAGGGTTAAATATAAAATTCTTCAAGACACAAAAGAAAATGTTTAATATTATCTGATTTTAAAATGTATTTCACAACCTGCGATTTGGTTTGATAAAACAGTGGGGTTTGCTGAAAAATAAAAGAACATTAGAATTAGAAAAATACAACCTGAAATTTGGTTGGCATGGATTTTTATGGTATGATAAAGTTAAAGTTAATGCAGATTTTTAAAATGATGCAAGAAGTCCCATATTAAGAATATGGAACAAATACAAACACAGGTTGTGTGTGAAGATACTTTTATTGGCCTCCACGCAGTTAGCATTGTCTAGAAAAGAAACAACAGAGAAAAATGTTTAACATGCCAAGATTTATTAATATAGGATGATGGAGCAATTAATATTAAGTTCAGAGAACAACTAATTCCAGAGCGATACAGTTTTCAATAGTTTTCATATGAACAATTAAGATTAGACAAAAAGTTAATTGGAACTGAACACAAGACAGAATTTGAAAATAAAAAGATTTCTGGCTTTTTCTCAACATATATCTTTAAAAAGTATTGAGAAAAAGCCAGAACTCTTTCTATTGGGACTTATGGACAGGCAATTAGAAAAGACTAAAGGAAGATTGATTTTATCTATTGTAACTGCAACAAGATTACTACATGCACAACGATAGAGGAATATTGAAATTCCCACAATGGAGGAATGGTCTGTGAAAATGTGAATTGGCAGAAATGGCGAATTGACCTGTTTGGTGAGGAAAAAACCATTAAGTAATTTTTTAAAAGACCGGAATATTTTTATTGACTTTGTGATGAAAATAGAAACACATAAAGTGATGATTTATTGATTTATTATTGAAAAGGGGATAGATAAGGAACTGAGGGGATTTCTGTAATACTAAATGAGGAAGGATAATGATTGTTAATATCTGTTGAAAAGAAATTTGGAAGTCCCTTCCTTCCTTCCTTCCTTCCTTCCTTCCTTCCTTCCTTCCTTCCTCCCTCCCTCCCTCCCTCCCTCCCTCCCTCCCTCCCTCCCTCCCTCTTTTTGCACTTTTTCTTTTGTTTCTTTTTCTTCTCATTTCTTCTTTAGATTTGTCTTTTATTTCAGGAAAATTTTCAATAAAATTATATTGAATAAATTCAAAACCATTTCATTCTTGTGACAACTTGTGAAGGGGCTTCACATGGTATGCATACACTTTTCTGAGTCTGCATGTAGACTTCAGGCCTCAGGCTGCCTTTCTTATATAAATATTCATCATATCTTCCAGTAGAATATAGGAGAACTGGATGTATTGCAGATTATTTAGTATTCAAGAACTATAGGCATAAGCATATAGAGCCATATGCTTAATGTGTTAGAATTTTTTAAAACCACATAGTTTTCCAGGAAGGGTTGGGGGATTAAAAGGAGTTGTCTTGAAAGAAGGTGTACGTATTCAAACAAGAAGAATGGTCTTTCTCCCTTGTCATGGACATCCTCGCCAAATCAAAGACTTGGATAAATCTATGCTAAATCAGTAAAGCTTTTTTTTTTTTTTTTTTTTTACAGAAAACGGCTTTCAGATTTTAGGAATATATTTAGTGTTCTGCTTTTTCCAGAAATACTTAATTCACATAGAATCTATTTCTATAGCAGGGAAATTCTAAACATTGGCTGTTTAACCACTTATTCCAATCAAGTTCTTAATAATTCCTTAATCAATCAAGGGATATCCACACTAGTACTGTGCAAATCAGATAAACTCCTACCTTATTTTTTAAAAAATAGTTTTTATTGAATATTTTACATTTTTAAAACCAAAAACATAATAGAAAAGGACAAAAAATGAAAGAAAAAAAAGACGAAAAAAAGTGTGACTACTATAAAGCGTGGAACAGATTCTATACGTGGCTAGAAAATAGAAATTAAAACAAGAAATAAGAATGTAAATCGAAATTTGACCAATTGCAATCTAAGAGTATTGAATACTGGTAAGAATAAAATATTAACTATGTTAATAAATAGGATGTAAGCATATATAATAATTTGTTTATTTATTTTATTTTTATTTCCAAAAATTTATATGCCACCCTTCTCCCTAAGGACTCAGAGCGGCGAACATAGATTAAAACATACAATAATAAAAGGTAACGTAATTAAAACCCCATTAAAACAATGACAATAAAATAATAAAACCCAAGGATCAGGATCAACCCATTTGTTAAAGCCGCCAAGTCTTTAAGTCCCGACGGAAGGAGCGGAAATCAGTCGCCATCCGAAGCTCGGTGGGTAACTCATTCCAGATGACAGGAGCGCCTACAGAGAATGCTCTACCCTGGATGTCGCCAGCCAACATTGTCTGGCCAACAGTACCCTGAGGAGGGCAGCCCTGTGTGAGCGGACAGGGTGGGGGGAGGTGGGTAGGAGATGGTCCTGCAAATACCCCGGACCTAAACCATGTAGGGCTTTAAAGGTAAGTACCAGCACCTTGAAGCAGATCCGGAGGACCACTGGTAACCAGTGCAGCTTCCGCAGGAGAAATGTTACACGGGAGTAACGGGGAGCTCCCGTAACCACCCGTGCGGCCGCATTCTGGACCAGCTGGAGCCTCCGGGTGCACCTCAAGGGCAGCCCCATGTAGAGGGAGTTGCAGTAATCCAAGCGAGAAGTAACTAGGGCATGAGTGACTGTTTGAATGGCATCTCGGTCTAGGAAAGGGCGCAACTGGCGCACCAGGTGAATCTGGGCAAAAGCCCCCCTGGTCACAGCTGTAAAATGGTCTTCCAAAGACAGCCGGGAATCCAGGAGGACACCTAAATTGCGGGCCCTCTCGATGGGAGGAAGCACTTCCCCCCCCCCATCAAAAGTGATGGGACTTCTAAAACACGAGACGCCGGCATCCATAGCCATTTGGTCTTGGAGGGGTTGCATTTTAGCCTGTTCCTACTATCCAGGCCTGTACCACCTCCAGGTAGCGGGACATCATGGAAAGGGCATCCCTGGGGTGGCCAGGGGTGGAAATGTGTAACTGAGTATCATTAGCATATTGATGATACCTCACCCCGAAACCACGAATGATCTCACCCAGCGGCTTCATATAGATGTTAAAGAGTAGGGGGGAGAGAACCGACCCCTGAGGCACCCCACAAGTTAGGGGCCTCGGGGTGGACCTCTGCCCCTCTGCCCATACAAACTATAAATTTAGTTTATAAGAATGTTCAGTATGGTTATACAAGAAAAAGAGAATGGATAGGATGATTGAATTTAAAAGTAAAGATAATTGTTGATGCAGAAAGTTGTAAAATATTATATAATGTTTATTTATTTATTTATTGGTTCAATTTATATGCCGCCCTTCTCCAGAGACTCAGGGTGGCTTATAATGCGTTAAGCAATAGCCTTCATTCTTTTGTATATACCTGCTTAGTAGGGCTTTCAGCCCCCCCAAGTGGTGTTCTTTTTTATACAAAGTCAGCTTATCGCCCCCACAATCCGGGTCCTCATTTTACCTACCTCGGAAGGATGGAAGGCTGAGTCAACCTTGAACCTGGTGACATTTGAACTCGCAGTAATTGCAGGCAGCTGGCAGCTAAGTGCTACTTAATAGCACTTTAGTCCGCTGCTCCACCAAGGCTCCTCATATGTTGTTATTTATGCTTCGTATTTTATTTATGCTTTGTATTTTACAGATAACCTCCTACTTTAATTGTCGATTTTATTAAGGCTTGCTTTTGATTCAATTCTGAACATCTCCAAATTTCTTTTCATGTTCCCAGTCATCTGTTTTATTTGGGAAGCATCTGATTTTATTCATCAGTTTGAACTGAGTGGCCAAAGAAAGCATACACTTTCTTTAGCTAAGGTTAAGGGTTTGCTGTTTAATTGGCAACTGGAAACAACATTTATCAATGGGTGTATGAGGATTATCTTGACTAATTCATCTTAATGCAACCAATGCAATCTATTAATTGCTGTAACACTGTAGCATTATAATTTAAATTTATCTCTGCTTTGGTTTTATTCCTAGAACCAATCCTAGTCATACCTTTCTTCTTTTCTCCCTCTTCCTTGCTACCTAGCAATGTTTTCATTACAGATAGTCTTCAACTTATGACCACAATTGAGCCCAAAATTTATGTTACTAGGGATAAATTTGTTAAGTGAATTTCGTCCCATTTTATGACTTTTTCTTGCCAGATTTATTAAGTGGATCACTACAGTTGTTAAATTAATAACCCAGTTGTTAAATGAATTTGTTTTCCCCATTGATTTCATTTGTCAGAAGGTTGCAAAAGGTGATTACATGACCCCGGGACACTGCAAATGTGATAAATGCAAGTCAGTTGTCAAGCATCCAAATTTAAATCATGTGACCATGGGAATGCTGTAATGGTTGTAAGTGTCAAAAAATGGTCATAAGTCACTTTTTTCAGTACTGTTGTAACTTTGAATGGTCACTAAGTGAACTCAGTCAAAGACTACCTGTTTTATGATACCTGTTCTGAGAAAGATACATTGCATTTAGAAACAACTCCTGATGACTGTAGGTCGGTAGGTCAAAGGTCACGGTGCCAGGCTTTAACAGCACACTGCTGGCTCATGCTCTGTGAATCTTGCCTCCTTACTTCATTTTTGGTTTGGATTTGGATGAGATCATCTTACCTAGAGAGGATGGCATCTTGAGAGAGGGGTGAATATTTTCTATCCAATTAGAATACTATTACTATTCTGTCTTTTATCTGCTTGTGTAAAACTATATAAAAATAAAGCTCTCAACGAAGGTGAGAGAGACATCTTGGAACAGAACAAAAGCCTGGACCTCTGATTTACAACAGATGACATTTGAAGTTTTAATTAAAACTAATGAATCTAGCTGAATGCTGTTCATTAGCAAAACCTTTATATTAATAATAAAAAATGTAATTAGCAACTGATTCCATCAAATTTGATCCTGCTTCTTTAAATGCTCAAAACTATCATAGTAAAAGAACTACAAAGATACACAGTGCTTTCCAAAAGCACTATACCACTAGATTAGAAGGCAATAAAGCATGAAATACTTTTAGGAGGCTCAAATTGTTAAACTTTTCAAATGATATCACAGACTTAATAGTTGTGCAAGGTGAGATATTTTACCTGAGGGATCTCATGATGTAATGGGTTTAACAATTATGAGCGATTTGAGTAGGCCATTAGAATTCTTTGCTTGACTGGGAACATGTTGTTTCAAGGCATCAAAGTGTGGGAGAGAATTGCTCACTGCTAAAATAGATGGTAACCATTGTGTAAAATGGTTAGAAGGTGACTTAGATTATCAAAAGCAAGAAAGGAAAATGTAGAACAGCATTAGGCATTAACTGCTTTGAATAAATACATATACTGTACCTATTTATTAATAACATAATAATAAGAGTGGTAAGAGAATAAAAAGAAATCAAAAAGAGAAAAGAACAACTGGGGTGAGCAGAAACTTAGTCACATCATACTCCATTGGTTCACAAATTGCCCTAATCCAGGGCCTGTTGGAAGACATCTGCACCTCAGAGGGGAATGCTGCTTCAGAGGGCAAATACAAAGACAAGTATGGCTCCTTGTACCCACAATGTGCCTTTTTTTTTTAACCAATGGGACTCAGAGGACATCACCCCTGACAATAGGACAGGTCACACACAGAAATTGGCAAACCTCTTTCCTCCTCTTCTAAACTACACATGTGGAACCATCTGGATCTCTTGGGACAGAGTGTTCAAAATGATCACATATAGTGATCAAGTCAACATATAGAAAGCTTACCCACAACATAACACCTTAAGGAGAAGAGTCCTAAGACACTGCTTCCTATATCATCACACAGGATAAACAGACTACTGGGGGGTGGAAAGATAGTCCTCCAATGAACATGGCCAAGATCCAAGCCAGATAGGGACAAAGGCCAGCATTTTGATTTGGACCATGAAACATACTAGCAACCAATCCATCAATATTACCATCAATTATTTTAACTCCCCTTTTCTTTAAAAAAAACCAGAGATAACCCCAAATAAGGGTTAAATAAGCAAGATGTTTTTTATTCCAAAAACAAAACAATTGTGTCCATTTAAAAAAAAATAGTGCTGAACGAATTTTATAGTTTTCCAATTTAGTCTGATTTATGATATTAGAAATAATAGGCATTACATGTGATATCAGTCAGTAGTCCAAGAAGCTGATTTCTGGAAACAGGGCAGTGTTTACAAATTGCAATGCTATGGTCATTATCCTTACATGTTGGTGATGTTGGGCTATATGCAGGTCATGGGAATGGAACGTCATCCATTTCCATGAGACTTGAATTGGAAACTATATGACTCTTTTCAAATACAATTAGAATCTCAAATGATTCATGGTTCACAAATAGCACAGAATTTCTCCACTAATGAAAGGGGACACCTTATCTTCAGCAGTTCTCAAGAACCTACTCATACCTTGGCTGAAAGAAGCTGCCTACCAGGAATGAGTAGTGTTGAGTCAGTGCCTCCTGTGCAGAATCTGATCACTATTAAAAGCAACCTCCTGCGCTTACTACAAAGCAAAGCTAGAAGATGAGAAGCCTATAGAAAAAAAAAAGGAAATTTGGTCTGTGTCACCGGTTCGTTTTTAAAACAATATCCAGTTAGATTGACCCTGATTCAAAAGAGTCACAAAGCACTGAACTCTGGACAAGTGGTTTTTGGTATATCCCTATAAGGGTTGGTGAGATGTTTTATTTTTTTTAAAAAGATATAAAAGTGAAATTAAAACTTAAAAGTCTATATGTGTTTTCTATTGCCTGTATTCTATGTTCTACCTTCTTGCTATTTCTATCAATTACAATACTTCTTATTTAATTACTATTGCAATACTACACTCTACAGGACTCCTATTATATATAATGTTTTCTTCTTACACTGTTCTGCCTTAATTCCTCTGCCTGGAATACCTTCTGCTTTTTTTCTTCTGTGTTATTGGCCAGCATATAGAGTACTTGCAACTTTCTTTGCTGTGTGTTTCTTTTCCTTTGGATTATTCAGCTCGTTTTAAGGAAAAAACAACTTCTTTTATCCAGCTGCTTTACTCTTTACTCTTTGTTGGTGGTTGCAAAGCTTTCCAAACATACATCTCCTCCTACAGCTGTTTCAAGGTTGCAGTTTTATTGGTAACTTTGCCATCAGGAAGGGGAGGAATTTGAACTCTGCTCAGATGGGAGGGAAAGAAGGTAGTATAGGTGACTGCATCTTTTTTAAGCAGCCTGCTCTTCCAGGGGGTGCTATGAAAGAGCTCTAAATTGCTGAATGGTAAATTGATTACCATATGAACCATTGGGTTGGGAGTGGGAGGTACTGTTTTGCGGTGGTTCTCCTCTTACCTCTCGGGTCGTATGCTAGCGGTGTTGACTGGGGGCAGAGGTCGGCCATGAGGCCCCTCACGTGGGGTGCCCCAGGGGTTGGCCCTCTCACCTCTTCTGTTCAACATTTATATGAAGCCGCTGGGAGAGATCATCCGTGGTTTCGGGGTGAAGTATCATCAGTATGCCGATGATACCCACCTTTTTATATCCAACCCCAAACCAGCCCAGTGATGTCCTCGACGTGATGTCCCAGTGCCTGGAAGCAGTACGGGTCTGGATGGGGAGGAACAGGCTTTGGCTTAACCCTGCCAAGACTGAGTGGCTGTGGATACCAGCATCCTGGTCCGATCGAGAGGTTCCATCTTTGGTTATAGGGGATGAGATGTTACCCCCTGTGGACAGGGCATGCAACTTGGGTGTCCTCCTGGATTCACAGTTGAGTTTAGAAGATCATATAACAAACATGACCAGGAGAGCGTTTGCCCAGGTTCGCCTGGTGCGCCAATTGCACCTCTATTTGGACCGAGATGCCCTACGCACAGTTACTCATGTGCTAGTCACTTCCCACATTGACTACTGCAATGCTCTCTACTTGAGGCTGCTCTTGAGGACCACTCGGAGGCTTCAGCTGGTACAGAATGCAGCCGTGCGGGTTGTAATGGGAGGGTCCCGATATGCCCATGTTACACCTCTCCTGCGCAACTTGCATTGTCTGCCGGTTACCCCCCAGGTGAGATTCAAGGTGCTGGTGATGACCTATAAAGCCCTACATGGCTTAGGCCCAGGATATCTGTTGGACCATCTTCAACCAGCAACAGCTTCCCATCACCTGGTGCGTTCTCACAGGGAGGGCCTACTCAGGGTGCCGTCAGCTAGACAATATCAGCTGGCGACCCCCAGAGGTAGAGCTTTCTCTATAGGCGCACCCATCCTTTGGAATCAACTCCCCCTAGGGCTCCGGTTGGCCCCTGACTTACGCACTTTCCACCGTGAACTAAAAACATGGTTGTTTAAATTGCCCAGCCTGGACTGATGGGGTTCTGATTATTTTTAATGTGTTTAATATGTGCTTAATATGTGTTTTTAACATGTTTTATTTGGATTGAGATTGCATTTCTTGATTGTTGTGAGCTGCCCTGAGTCCTGTGGAGATAGGGCGGCATACAAGTCAAATAAAATAAAATAAAATAAAATAAAATAAAATAAAATTAAATTAAATAAATAAATAAATAAATAAATAAATAAATAAATAAATAAATAAATAAACAAACTCGTGTCATCTCTTTAATGACTATTTACAGTAGATGCACCTCAAAGATCATCTGTCTCCAGCCTGATCCTTCAAGTTTATCAATGAAGTATACACCAGTACTGTAATGGAGTCCATCCACCTTGTTGCTGGATATTCTGTTTTTCTCTTTCCTACCATTCTCAGCATTACAGACATCTCCAGAGGGCTAAGTCTACACATAACATGCCCAAAATATAATAATTTGAGCCAAATTATTTGTGTCTTGAGTCAGAATCCTGAGTTTGATTTCTTCTATGATCTACCCGTTTAATTTCTAGGCAATTCATGATATTATCAGGAGTCTTCTCTAAAAATAAAGTTCAGAAGTATCAATATTCTTTCTATCCTCTTCTTCAAAGTCCAATTTTCATTTCCATAAAGTGTCACAGGGAAAATCATTGCCTGTACATTTCTGCTTTTGGTAGTTATAGACATACTCTGACTTCTAAATAGCTTTCCCAAGGCCTTTATTGCTCTCAACATCTACATGAAATCATTGAGTAAGATTATCCACCAAATTGGGATCTAAAAACACCCAATTACAGTATATCTTTCAAACCCAGGCCAAAATGATAGTTCCATATAATTTTTCAAGCATATCTGTAGTGAATAATAATAGATATCTTTTCCGCACTCACCTTATTTAGGGTAAATAAGATGGTGCAGAGATGTGATGCCCCTCTGCCCGTCCCCCAGAATCCTCTAAAAAGTAGTCCAGTTATGACACAGAAAATAAAATCTCCCAGTTGGAGAATGATTATGACTGATATCACAGCAGCATCTGTGGGGGTGGAGTGGGGTCTGTCAAAATGGGAAAGATGGCAGAGTATCAAAATGCTAGCAACAAGATATTTTTTCTTCCCTGCTGACAAACAGCTGATTATGCCACCAAAGCTGGCTATTTGGCAGCTTGCTCCACAGATTTGAACAGGAGCAACTAAGAACAAACCAAAACAACCCCCAGAGGATTCTGTACCTTCTGAGAAGAGGAATCTTGAAAATTGCAATTCTCAGTAGGGAGTGATTGGAGGATTGAACTTTTATCCTTTCCTTTCAACTGTTTGTTATTTTTAAACATACCTTGGTTTAAACTGCACCTTTAAAAGTTTTACTTTTTGATTTATACTTTAATCAACTGGTTGAATGCTGACCTATCCTATAATCCCTTGCTGGATTTTAACATAAACTTTCTTTTGGTTTTTTAAAGTTTATTTTGGAATTCTAATTTACTTTCACTTTTGCTGCAAGGAGGTCCTCCTCGGTGAGAGAATTCACCCCTGGATAAGAGTTAAAAGGGAAAGAAATTGCAATTTTCAAAATCCCTCTACTCAAAAAGTACATGATCCTCTGAGGATTGTCTTGGATTATTCCTAGTTGCTCCTGTTGAGATCTGGGGAGCAAGCCGCCTAAAAGCCTTCTTTGGTGGCATAATCTTCTGTTTGTCAGCAGGGAAGGAAAATCCCCTTGTTGCTCTGCCTCCATTTTTGGGGAAGTCCCAGGATTGTGGTATGTATGTATGTATGTATGTATGTATGTATGTATGTATTTATTTATTTATTTATTTTGCCACCTATTCACACATGTCGATTGTGATCTCTGAAGGGAGGATATTCCATACAGCAGATAGATAGTGAAAGCTATCTAACTTGATTTATGCTTATACTGTATTTTATTACAAGGACCCTGGTTTTATTAGCTTTTCTTAAAAAAAAAAACCTCTGGTCTTATTTTTTTTCAACTTCCGATGGGAAAAATCCTTCTTTAATTACTTTTTATTCTGGGAAACTTTATCTCAACTTTTTTCTCTGGTCATTTTGTTATGGTATATCTGTTTCTTTTTGTCTTGAAAAGAACTGTTTGTACAGTTGTCATATTTGGACTATATTAAAATGCAAAAAACAACAAACTAAGGACTTCGAATACTATACATTATATATCCTTTACAATGTCTACAAAAAAAGATAAAGCCCTTTGGGAAGCCTTTCAAAAAAGAACACTTTTTAACACACAAACTCTATTTGAAAACTTCAGTAAAAGGTTTGATGGGTCAACAATGGTTTTGAATCAATCCCAGGATGACAGATGGCAGATTTGAGGAAAAAAGAGTTTGGTCTGAGAATTGCAGGCTTGATGGAGAAGGCTGAAAGGGCCACAAATACAAGAAACTTGGAGATGATGGAATTGATGATTAATGGATTGGACTTTTTGGGGAAGATGGATAGACTTTGGAGAATCGATTTCTTATATTTAAACAAAAAACAATTGACAAGAAATACTGGTTTTTTTTCTTTACAGAGAGACTGTAAAGAAAAGAGACTGTCTGAACAATGGGTGCTGCAAAGATATTTTCAACAGAGGCTTATGACTCTTTTGCAGAATGAGATGTAATTGTTGGAAAAGATCCCAAACAAAATTCTAATGAGGATATTTGATCCTAGATGGATCAGAGCAGGGGTGGGTTCTACTTACCTTTACTACCGGTTCGCAATGGGAGCGCGCAACAGGTGTGCAATTCTTGCAATTCAAGAATGGCTGAGGAGCATTTTATCTTGGGAGCGCAAAAGGGCCACCAAGTACCCATGATAAGGCTGCAAACAAGAATATGTGGACATTCTTAGACATAGGAAGATCCCAGCTTCCACCATAGCATAAGTAGTGCTGATTATTTTAGATTTTCATGCCAGCTTTCTGTGTGTGCTAATTAACTGTGGCTAGAGTTAATTATGTAATTGTATACTTTTTCACCTCCCAGTTTTCTGACTCTCCATCCAGAGGAGTTCTCAAAACATTTCAGTTTCATGGGATATTGAAATCAATAGATTTTCAGTTTTGATTCCACATATTGTAGTTTATCATTTTATTTAGCAATTCATTCTGTATAGATTCATTCTACATAGGTTCATTCTCTGTAGGATAATATTTATCCTTGCTCAGAGCTTTAGTTTAGTTTCTAAACACAGAGAAAGAGAGAGAGAAATGTCCTCAAGTACTACAGGAGAGACGAAATTGGACTGGGAACAAATGGAAAGCAGGAATCAAAATAGATAAAAAATGTATGATTTCCGTTTAGTGCATTTGAACTTAGTTACAAGTCTGCAAGTTCCAAAATCAGCCATTGTTAATGGATGTTTTTATACGGTGTGTTGCAATTAGTAACAAAGATAAAAGATAACATAAACATAATTAAAAGCCTTTCTAAATACAGGCATACTTACATATCAGATTGGCATTCTTTACTCCCAAGAAGGAGCAATCCTACACTTCTTGTGGGACTGCTATTTTGTCAGGTTTGATTCTCTTTGACTCTTTGCCATCTGACAAATCTCATTATAGAGAGGCTTTGGGTCAAATTAAGTATTATGCAGAAATCCATTATAAAGAACTTGGTTGTATGTATATTGTTTTTGGTTTTTGATTTTTTTGGAGGGGGGTTATTGCTAAAAGTAATCCAACTGGATGAGAAACATTGTAAAGGCATAATGGAATAGCCGTCTATCTCTCTTCCTCCAACTTATCAGTTAAAATCCCTCTTCAAAAACAAAAGAAAACAAAAAAGAAGACAAAACTTCGCACATTGTCTCCTCCTCTCTGTGTAAGTGTGTATATAGGCAAGATGTAGGCTAGATATTACCTGGGGTGGAATGAGTCTGACATATTGTGAGATGCCGTGTTACCCTGGAATTACATTTGACTGAACATTACCCTTTAAAAGACATTGTTGCAATTTAAAGCAAAATATTTCCATCCGTAATAATCTCCACCCATAATAATCTCAGAAAGCTGGCTGGAACTACTATTACTCTACGAATGGCTACCTTTACATTGTATTACTTGGTGGGAGAGTACACCTGTCCCATTTGAGGCCAGTCTGCACACTCTAACACAGGTGGATGGATATATGCTGCATTGTTATTGGATGTCTGCACCCCATTCCACTTGACAAACTATATATCTTGGTGAAAATAGCCTCCCTAAGTGTCAGAAGGAGTATGGCACAAGATATGGAATATGGAAAGTTGTTACATGATCCAGCACACCCATTATTTGGCCCAAATAACCCCTACAAAAAGATTGAAATCAAGAAGGGTCATTTTAGATTATGCCAATGAGATTGTTACTATACCTCAAACAGAATAATTAAAAAGATCGAAACTTCAAATTAAACATCTTCATAATTGGATAGAAAACTTGAGGAGTTGCCTGGAGGAGTGGACATTTTGGAGATGTTGAAATAGACTGTGACTGGTTTGGCTAGAACTGAAGACCACATGGAAAAATTAAGTTTTCTTCCAGAGAACAAGCATATTTACTGAGAATGTGGCAGTATTCAAACAATTATCCATCTTTTATAATGCCCCCGGGACTGATATGCACATAGAATAACTTGCTGATTGGAAATATTCCTGCCATCAATGTGGCCAAGCATTGGGCTAGAAGTATATACATTTATGTTTTTATTAAAGTTTTTAATCTTTTTAATTTAAATTAATAATTTTCCACTTTCTAGTTCCTGCATTTCTGACCCGAGATGAGATTGTACAGGTGCATCCTAAAAGTAAACAAAAGAAAACATAAAAAAAGAATATTCTCCTCTACATTTCTAGGCATCAGTAAATTTCAGGTTCAGAAAAGAATCCTCAGGTAAATGTCTTTAAGATTTGTTGTTTCACTCTTCTTCTTTTTTTAAACTCCTAAACCACAGTCTGGAGTAAATGTAACTGTAACAAAAATGTGAAGAGACACATGTATCACATCTTACTGACCCATGTTTAGAAGAAATAACTTTTTCTTGCATCTGGAATTTCTCTAAGCAGGGAACAAATCCTGTCATAGTTTTGTATATTTTATATTTTTGAAAACCCTAAGAGTTTCAGGCTCTCCATCAGCCTCTGCAAGGAAACCTGGCAAACATACTAAAGATGATGAGGGAAAAGACTACTGCAAAGTAGATTGGCTTTATGAGTTTGCCACCACATTCTAGAACTACTTCCTCATCTATGTTTTATATCTACAAATCCAAACCAACTTTACCAGACATGCTCAATTCATGCTACCAGTTCTGAATAGCAAAAATTTGCTCTCTACCGTGAGTAGCTGGGACAGTAGGGATTATCTTGCTATATTACCTAACATAATCTTCCTTCCTGAATTAGGTGGAGCAGTGGTAGTGTGGGTTTCTTTTACAGGTTTTTGTATGGGGAGTTTTCAGCATTCACTACTCAATCAGGATGGGAATTCGCACCTGTCCCAACTAGTATTTGTCTTTATGCAAGCGGTAGATCACACTCACTCATCAGCTTTAGATAAGTCATGGGGATGACAATATGAAATTCTGTGGGGGTGGAAGATCTGTTAAAATGTCTATCTCAATTTTGTTGCCTTATTTTTTGGTAAGATTTCTGAAATCATATCCAATTTATGGAACACAGAAACTACCTAGATGGTAGACCATTACTCCTAAATGCCCTCTTTGGCACTCACAGAATCAAATCAGCATCTTGATTTACTGTATTTTGTGGGGTATAAGATGCACCTCCCCCCCCCCAAATGTGGGTGAAAATTTAAGTGCATCTTATAGACAGAATACGGATGTTTTTGGCCTCCCAAACCCGCCACACGTCATGTTTTCATCCTCCCTGGCCCCCAGAAACATTCTGCAGTGCTCTGCATGGCCCGTTTTTGGGCTCCCAAACCCTCCGCACGTCACCTTTTCACCCTCCCCAGCCCCAGAAGCACTCGGCAGGCCAAAAACAGGTGCATTTTTGGCAAAAATGGGACATTTTTGGTGAAAACAGGCTGTACGGAGTACTGCAGAGTGCTTCTGGGGGTCTGGGAGGGCAAAAATGCGACATGGAGGGCCTCAGAGCCCAAAAATGAGCCCATTTTTGGCATAAATGGGCCCAAAACTATTTTTGTCTTGTTTTCCTCCTGTAAATTTAGGTGCATCTTAGTCCAGTACGTCTTATCGTCCGAAAAATACGTTAATAGGAAATTGAAAGCAATGAGATGGGCGAATGATCATTTGAGTATTACTTGAGGAAATCTCAAAACAAATCAGAATGAGGACAAAATAGAGTTTCTATTTCTCTGCCTCTACCATATTTTCATAGAGCAGGTCATGGTTATTGTTTTTTACTGTTTGGGAGTTTATCACCCAGATAGGAGGAACCAGAAGAGTTGGTGACCTGCAGTGAGGAATCTGCATCAATTTTTATTGGTAAAATCAATCGGATCCATCTAAAATTTAACTTTAGTACAACAATAGAGTGGGATATGAAGACATAATTTTGGTAACTGTATGTCCTTTTATGTTAAATTCCTTCTAGTTATGAAACATTAAATAACAAATAACACATTGATATTCAAGCATTGTCCTTGCTGATTAAATAGGCCACTTTGGAACTGGCTGAATGGTTAAGTAATCCATGCTTCTTTGCCATGCCATGATTCCCTTTCTTAAGAGGGAAAGCTATAAGAACATTCTTTTGACCTCGGAAAGCTAAAGATAGCTTTAATTGTCCATTGTCATTATCCATGGTGATTGAGCAGATAGAATCCTTGCAAGTCTATTTGACCCTGGAAGATACTATCTGGATTGCTTTCAATTGAATCAGAAGCTGGGATATGGGACTAGAGTAGCCTGAATTGCCTTGATGGTTATCCTACCTTGTGTGGTGGTGCTCATTCTCTTGGATCTCTCAGTGGTTCTTAAAATTCACTTACCATGGTAATACTTGGATCAACTGACATCCCCTTTTCCTTCTATAGATCCTGAAAGTGGAATTGAGGGACTGCTCTTTGACATCACAGGTGTTGCCCAGTGCTGTTAAATCATAAGGCTCCATTTAGTTTTCTTTCCTATTTAATATTAGCAATAGCACTTAGACTTATATACAGCTTCACAGTGTTTCATAGCCCTCTCTAAGCAGTTTACAGAGTCAGCATATTGCCCACAACAATCTGGGCCCTCATTTTATCGACCTCGGAAGGATGACATCATAACATTTTGATTTCAAGATATGAGAGAGGGAACTATTATACTTAAAAAATCAAACTAGGTTCCTATTGGCTTCTATAGAATACATTCACTGATAAAGTTTGGGCTGTCTTAGAAATATTTATTTCAAATATTTTATTTTATAGAAATATTTTATTTCCTAATATTTACCTCAAATTGTTGAGAATTGAAACTTGATTATGTTTTTTTTTTTACAAATACTTTATTAGTTTTCAAAGTTAAAAAACTAAAAATTTACAAAGTCTCTTTGTTATCCGGAGGTACAGTGTTCTTATAGGTTAAATATCATATATCTAATCTACTTCGTCCTAAACTATCTTTTTTCCCATCATTATATTTACATTCTATAAGTACATAGTCATGTTTCACAGTATCTATTCACAAAAAAAACAGGTCATCGTCTTTTTCTATTATTTAGCCAGTTATACCAATTTTCCCATACTTCATAATATTTAGATATCTCATCATCCATTAACAGACTCGTTAACTTTGCCATTTCTGCACACTCTAATATTTTGTTTATTAAAGTTTCTTCTGGGGGTTGAGTTTTACTTTTCCAGAATTTCGCAAATACCAATCTAGCCGCAGTTAATACTTGGGTTATAAGCTGAATTTTGTTATTTTTTAGGCTATCACCCACTATACCTAAAAGGAAAAGTTCTGGGGAATGCAAATACAGTGGTATCTCAATACTTGTTAATTCATTCTGGAAGGCATTATTAAAAAAAACAAATTTTCCCATAACCATTGTAGGAAGTTAGCACCCACCCACCCTCTTAGAAAAAATGAAATTTTCTAGGAAATATTAAAAAGGCAGAATATTATATTTCCTTGGATGAGAAATGGAGAAACATATTTTTTTAGGTAGGAAGCAGACTCACTCTTAATAGCCCCCACCAACCTCAATAGCCCACAGCAGATGTCCAAGCTTAAGAGATAAAGAAATAGCTAGGTCTATTCCTAGGCAAATGCCCTCACCCATGATCCAACAAAAGTAGGATTATCCCTCTACCCATCTAGCAACAGAACTCACTACATGGCACCTGGGAAGATTACATCACCCAGCAAAGCTCAAGCAAGCTTGGGACTCAGGACAGCCTACAGAGTTGCCCCTGCATGGTCCCATGGGAGTCTGACAACCAATCAGAATACAAGCCCAAATTCAAAAGCCCAGAGAGGGTATAAAATGGGTGAAATGCTCCCGGTTCAGACCGGATCACCCGATCCACTAGTGATGGAGGCAGGTGGTTCGGAGAACAGGTAGCAAAAATCCCTGCCCCCACCCCATGTCCAGATGAGGCGCACAATCATCAGAGGCTTTTTTTTTTAACTTTTCAAAGCATTTTTTCTACAACGTCTTCGGCCGAAAAAAAATGCTTTTAAAAGTTAAAAAAAAAGTCTCTGATGATCGCGCGGCTCAGCTGGGATCGTCAGACGCTTTTCAAAGCATTTTTTTCTGCAACCTCTTTGGCCAAAGAGCTGGTTAAAAAAATGCTTTGAAAAGCCTCTGACGATCCCAGCTGTGTTGCCTGATCGGCAGAAGCTTTTCAACGCATTTTCTTTGCAATCTCTTTGGCCAAAGAGGTTGTTTAAAAAATGCTTTGAAAAGCCTCCTATGATCCCAGCTGAGTTGCCTGATTGGCAGAGGATTTTCAAAGCATTTTTTTTGCAACCTCTTCGGCCAAAGAGGTTGTAGAAAAAATGCTTTGAAAAGTTTTTTTTTAAAAAAAAGTTGGTCATGCCCACCGAGTCACATTACTCCCCACCACCCTACCATGCCCACAGAACTGGTAGTAACAAATTTTACCCCTGCTCTTAACTCCTGAATTTATATGAAATTTATTGATGACATTTTCATGAATTGTAACCGTGAAAACAGTTCCTCAGAATATTCATTTTAATCGTGGTGATCCTCCCCATGTGAGATCTGTAAGTTTTTCAAATTTTCTAAATCTTTTTAAATTTGTAGCAATTTATCATAATTGTCTTCCTTAATTGAGGAGCATCTTGCAGTAAGCCAAATCCCTAAATATTTTATTTTTTTGGCTATTTATTTATTTATTTCCAATTTATATACCGCCCTTCTCCCTGAGGACTCAGGGCGGTGTACAGCCAGACATAAAAAACATGAAATATAAATATTAAGACATTTAAAATATATATAATTTGGCTACAAAATTTAAAACTCACAGACCAATTAAAATATTAAAAATATTTAAAATTTCTTCTTAAGCCAGCCCGGCTTGTTGGAAAAAATGTGTTTTTAGGGCACGGCGGAAGGCACTGAGGTCATGAATTCTCCTAATCTCCGGGGGCAACTGGTTCCAGAGGGTGGGTGCCCCCACAGAGAAGGCTCTCCCCCTGGGGGTCACCAGCCTACATTGTTTGGCTGATGGCACCCTGAGGAGGCCCTCTCATTTGTATTTTTGTACTACATTCTAATTCTTTCTCTTGTTTCTTTGTGAGCTTTTTGGTTAATAATTTAGATTTATTTTGTTAATTTTGAGTCCTGCTACTTTGCCAAATTCTTCTATTTTTTTAATCAATTTTGGTCCCAATTCTAATGGTTCTTCCACTATAAAGACCAGATCATCGGCAAAAGCCTGTACATTATATTCTTCTTTATTTATTTTTAACCCTTTTATTTCTTGATCCTCTATAACTCTCTTCTGAAGTGTTTCTAAAGTTAATATGAAAAGAAGTGGAGAGAGTGGGCATCCTTGTCTCACCCCTTTTGTTATATCAAATTGTTCTGTAGTGTCCTCATTCATAATTACACTTGCCGTTTGTTTTGTATAATTTTTTCAATCATCTTTTCAAATTTGGTCCCAAATTCCATGAATTTCAATTGGTTTATCATAAATTTCCTGTTCAAATTATCAAATGCTCTTTGGGCATCAAGGAAAACTTTGAGAAAGATCAAAAGCGGATACAAACCTATGCTGAAGCAGCAGCAGGAGGAATTAACTTGGAAGTGGAGCTTGCTCAATCAGGGGATCTACTCCCAATTTCTGAATCACCTAAAAAGTTAGAGGAGCCAAGAGAACAGCGTGTGACATGAGCAACTTATAAACGCCAAGAACAACAACTTAAGGTTCAACCACAAGTCTCATCTCAAGAAGGTCGTAAAACAGAAGCTGTGGGAGGAGCTAGGCTGAAGACTACAATGGAGGAGGACGTTCAGCGCATGCTCATGAAACTTCGAGGGACCAAAGATGGCAACTAAATTTTTATCTTGGAATGTCAATGATTTAAATTCACCACAAAAAAGAAAGAAAATATTTCACTACTTGAAACAATTTAAGAATGATGTTATATGTTTGCAAGAAACACATATTAGACTGTCAGACCAAAAATATTTGATAAATTCAAGATTAGGTACAAATTTTATTGCAGCATCATCGGAAAAGAAAAATGGCCTAATAATATATGTAAAGAAGGGTATACCGGCTAAATTAATTGAAACAGACATTCAAGGTAGATATCTTGCAGTTGAGCTATTAACTCAGAATGGAAAAATGCTTCTACTTGGGATTTATGCACCTAATCAACAACAGGAAAATTTTTATCAATCTCTACATACTAAAATAATACAATGGGACTATAAATCTCTTATATTGATGGGAGACTGGAATGGAGTAATGGACACACAGAAAGATAAAAAAAGTTTATTAAAGATCTCATCACGAGCTAAATTACCTAAACCCTTTTTTGAGATGATGGAAGATATGGAGTTACGAGATATATGGAGACTGCGGAATGCTGATGAAAGAGATTTTACCTTTTTCTCAGATAGACATCAATCTTTTTCTAGCATTGATTTTATACTAATTACAAATGATTTTATATCCAGGGTGAAGAAAGTGAAGATATGTCCTAGAATTTTAACTGATCATAGTCCGGTCTGGATGGAATTAGAACAGGAAAGGGGGGAAAGGAGATCTTGGAGACTAAATGAGAATTTATTTAGATATGAAGAAAATGTCAATGAGCTCAAAAAACAAATGAAAGAATTTTTTTGTTATTAATATGGATAAAGGTACTTCAATGGAAATGGTGTGGGATGCTAGTAAGGCCTATATGAGGGGAGCTTTAATACATATGAATAATAAACATAGATTGAAACAACAACAGAAATGGAAAGAGATTGAGGAGGAAATAAAAAAGAAAGAACAATTACTAATTACTAATCCAAGTGATAAAATGGTAAAAGAGATTATAAATATATTACGGGAGCAATTCAATATGTTGATGGCAGACCAGGTGGCAACCAGTTTACAACATGCCTAACATAATACATTTTGTAATGCTAATAAACCAGGTAGATGGTTGGCCTATATGTTGAGAAAAAAACAAAAATCAGGAGTTATTGAAAAGATAGAATTTAGAGGTAAGGAAGTTTATCAACAGAATTTGATTAAAAAAGCTTTTTTGGAGTTTTATATGAAGTTATATGCTAAGAATTCTGGTCAAGCTGCGGAAATAGATAGATATCTAAAGGGTGAGAATATTTTAGAATTAACAATGGAACAGAGGGAAGGGTTGAACCAACCAATAACCGCTGAGGAGATTATTGCTGCAATTAAACAGTTAAAAACAGGTAAATCCCCGGGAACAGATGGATTAACAGCTGTTTAGTACAAGAATTTACAGCTTGAAATGGTAGAACCACTTAGAGTTTTATTTTGTAAAATTCAATCAGGTGGAGGAGTACCTCCCTCTTGGAGAACAGCTTTTGTTTCATTGATTCCAAAGGAAGATCAAAATTGTATTAAACCTGAAAATTTTAGACCAATATCACTTTTGAATACTGATTATAAAGTTTTTGCTAAGATATTGGCCAATAGATTAATGTCAGTTATGCAACAGATAGATCATAATGATCAATCAGGGTTTATAAAAGGGAGACAAATGAAATACAATGTTAGACAAGTGATTAACTTATTGGAATATTTGGAAAAAAACAACAAAGTCCCAGCAGCATTTATATTTTTGGATGCAAAGAAGGCATTTGATCAATTGAATTGGTAATTTTTGTTTAAGATAATAGAAAAAATGTGCTTTGGAGACTGTTTTATTCAATCTATTAAAGCAATATACCAAGAGCAAACGGCAAAATCATAGTTAATGGAGGTTTAACTGAGGTATTTAAGATTGAGAAAGGAACATGGCAGGGCTGTCCTTTATCCCCATTGTTGTTTATTTTGACCTTAGAAGTTTTATTGAACAAGATACGTGATTCAAATAAAATAAAGGGGGTTGTAATTAGACAGCAAGATTACAGAGTAAGAGCATTTGCTGATGACTTGGTTGTTACTTTATCTCAAGCCCTAGAATCACTTTCTCATATGCTAGACATAATAGCTCAATATGGTAAGGTATCTGGATTTAAAGTAAATCAGCATAAGACAAAGGTGATGGTTAAGAATATGTCTGTATCTCAACAAGAAGAATTAAGAAGAATAATGGGGTTTGAAATAGTTAAAAAGGTTAAATACTTAGGGATATATATTGCATCTTCAAATACGAAGTTATTTAAGAATAATTATGAAGTTCTTTGGCAAAAAGTGCAGAAAGAAATGGAAACATGGAAAAAGCTACAATTATCTTTGTTGGGAAGGATAGCAGTAATAAAAATGAATGTGTTACCTAGGTTTTTATTTCTGTTTCAAATGATACCAGTGCTTAAGAATGATGGGAATTTAAGGGAGTGGCAGAAGGGGGTTAATATATACATTTGGGATGGTAGAAAACCAAGAATAAAATTGAAAATTATACAGGATGTCCGGGAGAGAGGAGGTCTTAAAATGCCTAATTTAAAATTGTGTTATGAAGCAGCTGTTTTATCACAAATTAGCAACTGGTTTAACTTAACTGAAGAGAGAATTTTAAATATAGAAAGTCATGATTTGTTATATGGATGGCATGCTTATTTGTTATATGAAAAAAAAGTGGACAAGATGTTTAAAGGTCATATACTCAGAAATGCTTTGTTGAGGGCATGGAAAAAGTATCAATATAAGTTAAATTACAAAATACCAATATGGGCAAATCCAAGACATGAATAGAAAATATAAGTATAGAACAAAGGCAGGAGGTGATTACTTATAAAGAGCTCCTTTCTACGGAAAGGGGCTAACTGCAACTGAAACCTTTAAATGTGTTGAAAGAAGAAGGGATAATATATACTTGGTTTCAGTATGGACAGCTTCAAGCTAGATGGAGGGAAGATCAAAAAATTGGTGTTATGTGCAAGGAGGAGAATTTGGTAAAACAGATTAGAGACCAGAGTCAAATGCACATTAAAAGGCTGTATAATGCATTATTGGAAATAGATTCTGAAACAGAATTGGTTAAAGATTGTATGATAAAATGGGGACAAAACTTTTAGGAACCGGTGATGATGGAAACATGGGAGAAAATTTGGGTTAGAAATGTTACATTTACACAGGCACAAAACTTAAGAGAAAATTTTTAAAAAATGTTCTACAGATGGCATTTAGACCCTAAAAAGTTATCATGTATGTATACAAATCTTCAAGCTAAATGTTGGAGATGTGATTGTGATGATGCAACTTATTATCATATTTGGTGGACCTGTAAGAAAGTTAAAGCATTTTGGATAAAAATTTGGTGGGTAATGCAGAATATTTTTTTAAAAAGCTTGAAATTTACTCCACAACTGTTTTTACTGGGTATAACAACAGAATGTACGGTAGTAGAGACTAAATTGATTTTAAACTTGATATCAGCAGCTAGATTACTGATTGCACAACACTGGAAGAAGGACTCTTTGCCTACTATTGATGATTGGATACTGAAGGTGACGAACTTGACAGAAATGGCGAAAATTTCAGCGTACCTGAAGGACCATACTCAAGAAAGATATTTACGGGAATGGAGAAGATAGATTGATTATATTCAGAATAAATACCAGACAAGAAAATATAAAATAGCTTATGAATAAATGCCAACTTGAGATGTATTATGTTATTTATAGTGGAGTTAAGGTTTTAGGGGAGAATTATTACTTTAAAGTTAGTTAGTTTAATTTAGCTTATGATTGTCAATTGAATTACCTTGTATTTTGCTCTGGGAAGTCAGGGGGGAGGGTGGGAAGGGGGGTTGGGGGGAGGGGAAAAGGGAGGGAGGGGAAATAATGAATGACAATTTATTATGTAATGTTTGGTTGTTTGAATTATAAAAAAATAAAAAACTTTTATAATAAAAAAAAGGAAAAGCAATGAAGCTTGTTTTTCTGAATGTGTTTCATAAAATTCTAAAGTATTTATAATTGTTCTCATATTATTTTTAATTTGTTGGCCTGGCAAAAATCCATTTTGATCCAGCTGTATATATTTGTTCAAAATTTTTTTAGTTCTCTTGGCTATGATTGATATAAATATCTTGTGATCGGTGTTTAGTAATGAGATCGGTCTGTAATTTTGTATTTCTTGATGGTCAGTGTCTTCTTTGGGAATAAGAGTAATTATTGCTTCTGTCCATGTTTTTGGTCTATTTGCCTGTTCTAGAGCCTCATTAAATATTTCCAACATCATTCCTCCCAGCATTTCTTGAGTATTTTTGTATATCTCCACTGGAAGCCCATCTGAGATAGGTGTTTTGTTGTTGTTGTTTTTTTCAATGCCATTTCAAATTCTGTTGTTATCAGCCTGTTTAATATTTCTTGTTGTTCCTCCGTAATTTTACTCAAATTTGTTCCCTCTATGTAATTTTTAACTTTTTTTTCTGCTATATCTTCCTGACAATATAAATTTGAGAAAAACTTTTGAATAATTTTCTTTTTATCCTCCCTTTTGTATTGAATTATCCCATTTTCATCTTTTAATTGATATAGCATTCTTTTATCTTTTTCTTTTTTTAATTTATAAGCCAACCATCTATCAGTTTTGTTCGCATGTTCAAAATAATTTTGTTTTGATATCTTTATTTTCTGGGCTATTTCCTTTTCAATTGTTAAATTTATTTTATGTTTAATTATATTCCATTCCTCTTTTGTTTTTGTTTTTTATTTTGGGGGTCTTCCTGTAATTTACTTTCTACCTTTTTAAGTTCTTCTTGTAATTTTTCTTGTTGACATTTCCTTTCTTTCTTTTTCCTTGCATTATAAGCCATTGTCAGTCCTCGGATTTATGCTTTTACCGTGTCCCAGAGATTTTGTATTGAAGTATCTTCTTTTTTATTTATGCTAAAGAATATATTCAACTCATTTTCCAACATCTGTTTGTATTCTTTGTCTTTACATATATTTTGATTCATCGTCCATCATTTAAACCTTTTTTGTCCTTTCCATTTTATAATTATTAGATTATGGTTTGCCCACTCATTTACTCCTATTTCTTCACTTCCAATATTTCAATCCCATTATCAATCTAAGCCTACATATATCCAAGAAAAAGTCCACTTCTCTGATAATAGATGTATGATGGACACATAAACTACATAATGGATACATAAACACCAGGAAGCCTATAAGTCACCATGCATTGCCTACATACTTTCAGTTTCTATCCAAAATATATTATCAAATGCATAGTCTATAACAAGGATGGGTTCTAAAAAATTTTACTACTGGTTCTGTGGGTGTGGCTTATTTTGTGGGCGTGGCTTAATGGGCATGTGACTGGGTAGGCGTGGCCAATTCAATGTCACTCACATCAAAGGGTGCCTCACCTGGCCCCTCCCCTCCCAGCCATTCCTTGTCACACCTAGCCTCAACCTATCTATAGTTCTGTAAAAATGTTATTCACCTTTTTTCAACTTTATTATCTACATACTAAAGATGCACTTTCATGGGCCACAGAAAGGAGGAAATGGCTCACATGCTTTGCCCAAGAGTGTGATAGGCAACAGGGTTTTAAGGGAAGAAGTGCCAGAAAGAAGTGGGGGCAATGTATTTTCCAAATCACCAGAAGGCAAAACAAGAAGCAATGGATGGAAACTGAACAAAGAGAAAAGCAACCTAAAATTAAGGAGAAACTTCCTGACAGTGTGAACCAATATAGGTGGAGAAATATTTCAGTCATAATTTCACATATAAAATAGCCATTCGTGTAATACAACCTGCATATTGTTCAAAACAGTCATTAGTATTCTGGCTGATGTTTGACAGCAAGCCTAAAAGTCAAAGATTGCAAGAGTGCTTCTTTCTCTGTATGTACCGTATTTATTGGCGTATAACACGCACTTTTCCCCCCTGAAAATAGGGGGCAAATGATGTGTGCGTGTTGTATGCCAATATAATGTTAAGAAGCCATGTTTTTACAGTATTAACAAGTACCGGCAACCCGCGCCTTCCTCACGTCTAATTCTCGCGGCCGTCGGAGCGTAGTTTTTTCCTGAAATTTCCCTCTTAAAATGAAGGTGCGTGTTATACGCCTGTGCGTGTTATACGCCGATAAATACGGTATACAAAACATCACATACCAGGAATAGCATATTAAGATGGGCTTATGCAGTGGTGGGTTTCAAAAATTTTTACTACTGTTTCTGTGGGTGTGGCTTGGTGGGCATGGCATGGCGGGTGTGACAGGGGAAGGATACTGCAAAATCCCCGTTCTCTCCCCACTCCAGGGGAAGGTTACTTCAAAATCCCCATTCCCTCCCCACCCCACTAACTGTTGTGACCCAGGCCCAAGTAGCTAGTATTAAATACAAACAGTTCAAAAACAAACAGGCTTTATTAGAACAGCTGAGAATTAACTCATTCTCAGTGTAGTCCAAACAAAATTACAGCAAATTCTTCAAAACACCATTCCACAGCTTATCACCTGACCTTGGGATAATTAGGCAAACTGCCAAAGGCTTTTCTTGGCAAAAGTTCAGAAGCAAAAGATGCCGACAAGAAATGAATACAGTGCAACAAGAACTAATTCTCTAAACGTTGTTTTCCGGCAAAGAGGCCAAGAGCCGTTGCTGGTCTTTTAAGTCTTATGGGAGGGGCCAATCATCTCTTGGCCCTACTCCTGAGTTGTCCTGTCTGGTTTATCTGCTCCTGCCTTCTGGCAGCTCTTCTCATATGTGCACTAGGAACAGGCTCCTCCTGTTCCTCTGACTCTGTACTGCTGACCTCTGGAGGCTCTGAAGTCCGCACATCACTCCCCGATGGCCCTGGCCCCATCTCTGCCTCCAACGCAGAGCCCTCATCCGGGCCTTCCCCAGCCTCCAGGACTGGTCCATGTTCTTCCTCAGCCTCATCGCTGTCCGACTCCGCTGCCAGCTCCAGAGGCTGCTGGCGGACCACAACACTAACCTGCTCTGAGAAGAAATTAAACTCCTCCCTCTTCATTTCCCCAAATAAAATATTACTCATAAGAAAAGCAAGGAAAAATCAAGCTGCTAACAAGGAACCTGCCTGATATTCATTCCACATTCCTGCCAGCTGCATAAAGGAAACTTTGTAAGAAGAAAACAGCTACCGGTGTTTAGAGATAATAGAAAGTGGAAGCCAGAAGTTTGGCTCCATTTACAAGCAGGCAGAAAACTCATTCAAGACAGGATATTTCATAATGGAAATCGCCCAAACCTTTTTAGAAACACAAAGCCCATGTTGCACAAACCCACAAACCTCAAAAACATAGAACCATATAAGAATCCCTCCTCTTATCCAGTTTGTTGTTCAGCTGAGCCAGAAACGAACTGCTGAATGTCTGCAAGCAAAAACCTCCTTCTAGCAGCTGCTTCTTGGCTTGTCAATTTAAAGCGACGGCGTCTTTTTTTTTTCCTTATTCTTTGCCAAGTGATCTCCTGGCTGAGAAGCAAGTCCTGATTTTTTTCCTTCTAGGCAATCAGTTGGGAGGCTTCTTGGCTTCTCAAATTAAAGCGACAGTGTCTTGTTTTTTCTCCCACTTCTTTGTCAAGTTAGCCCTGATTTTTTCCTTCTAGCCGATCAGCTGGGAATCGGGAGGCAGCGAATAGATTGAGGGCAGGGCCAGGCAGAGGTGGTATTTACCGGTTCTCCAAACTACTGAAAATTTCCACTACTAGTTTGCAAGAACTGGGGAGAACCAGTAGCAACCCACCACTGGTCTATAATTAGGTTTATGTTATAACTAAATTTGTTCTGACCTACTAGAAAGATATGGAGTTAAACCAGGCAACCAGGAGACTAAACCCCCACCCAATGAAATAATAGAGCCAGACTGATTCCCAGGGAGGACCTATTGAAGTACAAATCAACAGAAACCTTCATTAGCAGAACAAGATAGCTGAACCTATATATATCAAGAACCTACATATATTCAGTATTTCTCGTAAGGCCTTAACAAAGGCAGTGGGGTTTTATGTTTGTATAACCTGCTTTCCAAGGAACCCTCATCTGCTAATTCCCATTTTTTTCCTTTCCCTTTCCCATTTCCTTCCCCCCACTCTCTACCACGCCATGCACATAAATTTAAGGCAGTATCAATTTAACCATTCTGTGCCTCTGATGAGGTGAGCTACATCTCATTCTCCAGATATAGCATATCAACTCCTATTGCTTTTATGTGATTTGTTCAATATGAATTGCATTGTTGTGATGCTTTTGTGGGCAATTAATGTTGCTTGCCAAGGATTCATCCTTGAAGAAGATATTTCCATTCATAGAATGATTGCGTATGGATTCTTACATTCAGTATACCCTGTTTCCACCAAAATAAGACATCCCCTGATAATAAGCCCAATCGGGCTTTTGAGCACATGGCAATAAGGCCAAGCACTTTTTGCAGGGCTCAAAAAAATATAAGACAGGGTCTTATTTTCAGGGAAACACAGTAATTCTTTTTCATAATGCCAAAAGGATTATGATTTAATGGCAAGGTAGAAGTTTTGATAATATCAGTGTTAGTCTCAAGTATGCCATCAACACCTTGATGTCCCATAATAGATGGTTTAATTTAAAGAGAACTTTCAATCAGTGGTTAATGTCAGGGCAGAATATATTGTGCATTTATCAGATATGTCTAGAATTTACAGTATGTCTCTAGAAAGAATGATCTTTTTTTACCTGCTGCAGATGCGTCCAAGATAGAAAGCCCTGATAGATATGCAAAAACATAGAAGATGTTTCTGAGCCTCAGCTACTGATCCTTGTATATGCAACAGGTAAATAGAAAATGTCCATCTCTGATCTGGGAATTCTTTATTTAGCTTATATTTATATTTTTGTTCATATACTGAAGTAATAATAACATAGGCTTATTTGTGTGTGTGTGTGTGTGTGTGTGTGTGTGTGTACACCCACCCACATATTCATGTGTATATATTTAAACATTTAATCAAAATAATTCTTATAAATAAATTCTGGGTCTATAAGCTATTACAGTGGTGAAATCTAAAATTTGTTACTACCAGTTCTGTGGGCATGGCTTGGTGGTGGTGGGGTTAATGTGACTGGGTGGGCGTGGCCAATTTTTTTTTTACTTTTAAAACCATTTTTTCTACAACCTCTTCGGCAAAGAGGTTGTTAAAAAATGCTTTCAAAAGGCTCTGACGATCCCAGCTGAGTTGCCTGATCAGCAGAGACTTTTCTTCTTTTAAATGCCTCTGATGATCAGGCAACTCAGCTTGGATCATCAGAGGCATTTTTTTAAAAAAAGACTCTGCCAATCAGGCAACTCAGCTTGGATCGTCAGAGGCATTTAAAAGAAAACAATGGGGGTTTTTTCTTTAAAAGCCTTTGATAATCCCAGCTGAGCCGCACGATCATCAGAGGCTTTTTTTTTTACTTTTAAAAGCATTTTTTTGGCTGAAGAGGTTATAGAAAAAATGCTTTTAAAAGTAAAAAAAAAAGCCTCTGATGATTGTGTGGCTCAGCTGGGCATTAGGGGGAGGGGGCGGGCAGGGATTTTTGCTACCAGTTCTCCAAACCACCCGCCTCCATCACTACCAGATCAGGTGATCCGGTCCAAACCGGGAGCATTTCACCCCTGACCTATTATATTATGAAATATACACTAAAGGATACAGATCCTAAACTTATTTAGAATTCAGTCCTCATTGTATGTACAAAAACAAAAAAGCTAAAATCCAACAATCCTTGGTAGAGCATACACTTCTCTGCTACTAATGTTATTCATATATTTTCACTGAGAAATATTTGTCAGACTGAATTTTGCTTAGGCAAAATATAAGCTGTGTCTTTATTTTGCACAAACATCTTCTGAGCAGATCTTCATGCCAAAGTTGTATTTTGTTCACATTGCCTAGAGGTCAATTAGATTTAATCAACCTAACTGCAACCAGACATTTACCCCAAACTGAAAATAAGCCTGCAAATCATAGCAACCTATGACAAAAGTCAATGCAGAAAGTTGTAAAGTTGTATATTTCTGTTGTTAGAATTGTATTTTAACGTCTACTGTGCGTGTGTTTTTGTTTTTTGTTTTTCTCTCTTGACTTCTTTTGCTATTGTGTGCTTGGTTTTAAAATGTAAAATACTCATTTTAAAAAAAAATAGAGTATAAAGTTGGATTATTGAAGATATTATTGTTCAGGGTTTTAAAAAAAACAATACAAAACAGAATAATAAAGAACTGTGTAAAAAGAGCAAAGCTCACTCCAAAATTTATGGGATACGGCAAAAGCCTATATAAGAGGCTTGACAATTGCATATATGGCAAAGAAAAATAAAGATAAACGACAGCTAAGAGACAATTTGTTAACAGAACTTAAAGGGTATGAATCAGAGTTGCAGAAAAATCCCCACAACAAATCAATCCAAGGAAAAGTAAATCTCACAAAACATAAAATTAACTTAATCACACAAACAGAAATCGCAAGAAAAATTAAACTAGCAAAACAGAATCATTTTGAATATGCAAACAAAACAGGACATTGGCTGACTTACAAATTGAAAAAAGAGAAAGAGAAAAGAACAATACACCAACTGCAAGATGAGGTAGGAGAAATGCATCATAGAAACAAAGATAAAAAGTGAATAGCAAAAAAAAATTTCAGAATGTATATGAACAAGAAGAGATCATGGAAGAAGATATCAAAAAATATTTAAACAAAACAAATACTCAAGGATTAGAAAAAATCCAGAGAGAGCTACTAAATAGACCAATCACCATGATGGAATTAACAGAGGCAAGAAAAAAACAATAAAACAATAAAACTCCAGGACCAGATGGTATACCGACAGAATTTTATAAAACATGTCAAAACCCAATGGATGAAATTCTACTTCAAATTTTTAATGATGCACTTTTAAAAGCTACAATCCCCAAATTGTGGACGGAAACTATCATCACATTCATTCCAAAAGAAGAAACAGACCAAACACAAATCGAAAACTACAGGCCAATATCACTTCTAAACGTAGATTATAAATTATTTTCACTGATTATTACAGAGAGACTGAAAAGAATAATTAATGAGTACAGTATATCCATCCAGACCATAACGGCTTCATTCCAAAAAGACAAATAAAAAACAATATGAGACTAATAATTGATGTTTTAGAATATTATGAACAAAATTTAGACAAACAATTGGCATTAATTTTTTTGAACGCACAGAAGGCTTTTGATAACTTGAATTGGAAATTCCTTATATTACAATTGGAAAATATGAAATTTGGCGACAAATTTTTAAATATGATTAAGATTTACTCCTCTCAAACTGCAAAGATAATGATAAATGGGGACATGACATAACAATTCGAAATATCAAAAGGAGTGAGATAGGGATGTTCCCTATCTCCCTTATTATTTATATTAGCCCTAGAAACATTATTAAAT
>WNWU01019095.1:0-25331 GCA_012654045.1 Ptyas mucosa | reverse complement strand
CGGAGACACAGAGGGAAAACCACAGTGTAGTCATGGTAAGTTGGCAACGTTACCATGAAAATGGGATCCTTTACTCATCGGTTAAGGTGACGCTACTTTGGGGATTAGCCTGGCCTTTGAGAAAGGCAATTACAGGCAGTCCTCAACTTACAACCACAACGGAGCCCAAAATGTATGTTGCTAAGTGAAACATTTGCGAAGTGAGTTTTGCCTCGTTTTATGACCTTCCTTGCCACAATCACTGCAGTTGTTCAGTTACTAACCCGCTTGTCAATTAAGTGAATCTCCCCCCCCCCCCCCCACATTGTCTTTTGCGAGTTTCGGACCATTTTACGACCTTTCTTTCTTACCAGAGTTGTTAAGTGAATTGCTGCAGATGTTAATCTAGAAACAAAGTTGTTAAAAGAACCTGGCTTCCCCATTGACTTTGCTGCTCAGAAGGTCGCGAAAGGGGATCGCATGAGCCTGGGACACTGTGCAACCGTCATAAAGACGAGTCAGTTGCCAAGCATCTGAGTTTAGATCGCCTGACCGTGGGCATGCTGCAACGGTTGTTAAGTGTGAAAAAAGGTCCCAAGTCACTTTTTCCAGGGCCGTTGTAACTTCAGACGGTCACTAAATGAACTGTTAAGTTCATTGTGCTGTACTGTATAGTCTCTCAAATTAAATTATATATTTGTAAGTTTTTATAGATATTCTTTGATGGGATGGGATGGGAAGCGAAGCGGTGGCCCGTTCTTAAAAAATCTCCTAGAGGGCTTTTATTGACTGGGTCTATTTATATTGCCTGGTCACCATTTCCCTTCTACATTAATAGTGAAGAAGAAAGGGGGGGGGAAGAGGGGGGGTGCATTCTAAGTGCCCTTCAGCCCCGAAGAGAAAATAGTGCAAGACAAACAATGGCCAAAGCCAAACATGGGCAAACTATTCGGACACATTCCCCTCCCTCCTCCTGATGGGTGTCGTGAGGAAGCTCCTTGTCCGGCAGCTGCTTTTTGGCGATCGCAATTCCACCCAAGAACAAGCAGAGAAGCCTTTGGCACCGGACGAGAAAAAGCCCATCAGTCCGTCAGGGAAGAGGGCAAGGCTGCCAGAAAGCCTGACGGCTGGATCTCTCGGATGCCACCCATCCAAAGCCTGGCACCCCTGCAGACAGATGAGGTTCCCTGCTCCCAGCGATGGGGAATGCCGGCTGGGGGATTCTGGGAGTTGAAGTCTGCAGGTCTTTAAAAAGGTGCCCAGGTTGGACAGCCCTGGCTTAGCTCACCTGGGACTCGGCCCTTGCAAAAAAACAAACTTACAGACGGTGGCTTCGGGCAATGGGTTAAAGGGCGCCTCAAATGTGTGTCCTCTTACAATAAGGTTCAGTACTTTGTCCTCGGCTCACGAGTTTGTTTAGTGACCGTTCAAAAGTTATAAGAGCACTGAAAAAAGGGACTGATGAGTTTTTCGCACTGATGACCGCTGTAGCATCCCCCTGGCCATTCGATCAAGCTTGGCAACTGGCTCATGACCATTGCCTTGTCCCGGGGGTCACGTGTGATCCCCTTTTGCGACCGTCTGACAAGCAAAGTCAACGGGGAAGCCAGGTTCGCTTAACAACCGTGTGGCTAATTTAGAACACGACGCAGTGATTCGCTTAACAACCATGGCAAGAAAGGTCATGGAACAAAACTCACGCAATAAATGTCTCACTGGGCTACAGAAAGTTTGGTCTCAATTGTGGTTATAACATCGAGGACTACCTGTAATCTCTGCTAACCAATTTCTTTTCCTTCCTTGGACACAATCCTCAAAAGTTGTATGTTAATTTAGGAACAATGCCGGGAAAAACCAAAATTATCTAAGCCTGTAAATGCATTTCCTCTCCCCACAAAACGCATTAATGGTTTCCACAACCGAATTTGGCCGGGCGCCATCAGATCCCTGCCAGGTTTACATTGCAACCGTGCGATCAAAGATGCTCCTAATCAAATTCACACTGCACGATATTAGCAAAGGGGCTTGCAGCCGCCTCCGTGGATCCGCCAACTAGGGGGTGTGTGGTCCTAAGCTCCCTTCCCCGATAAACCGGGTTACTCCGCATCTCTTTAATAACGATAATTGTCACCGTCCAAATGTTAAGAACCGTAAACCGATTAGCTAGAAATAATGCGGAGGCTTTAATTATAGCAATAAGTATGCACGGAGGGTTTAACAGACACAAGAACGAGAAATATAATTGCCAAGACTGCCGTGGTAGCACGATTGGAGGGCAGAAATACATTTTCCTTACAGAAGGAAAAATCTTTCCGAATAGCTTTGGACCAAGCAACAGGGATCAGAGCAAAAAAAAAAAAAAGCAAGTTTAAATGCCCGTTAGATCTTGTAGCCAAGTTCTGAATTCAAAAGAAGTTTCTGTGCTCCGATTCAGTGCATTTGCCAAATCAGAATGAAATATCGGCGGCAAACTTATCTTGATGTTCAAGAATTTTCTGTCCAGTGGTACCTTTTGTTCCAATAATAAATTCCTCTGGGGTTCTATTAAGGTTATAAGATCGTAACCATTCTGCGAATCCGAAGCACGAGAGTAGCAGGCCTCGCATTCTGCAGGCTTTATACTTCAATAACTCACAGGAGGGAGGAGGGAAAAAGGACCCACTCGGCAAGAGGTCAAATGCAACAACCCTTTTATAAATAATCCTGAAAATAAATGTGCTGTCCTGGTTTGAACTCCGGGCCGTTTTTGACAAATTTTAGCGGGTTACGGCATGGGCCTATGATTTATTTTGCTTTGAACTGCTTCACTTAAGAACTACTATCTGCATCAAAGGAGGATGAAAGCTCTGGGTAAATGTATTTACATATTTCTTACCCACAAAACGCTGTTTGACATTGTGACTCAAGAGAGATTAGAAGGGAGCCAAGTCACGCTGAAAGCCAAGTGCACCCCACAGAGCCCAGCTTTTCCAACTAGTCCTATTAAATTTATATATATATATTTGTTTCAGTGCCTGACAGGGATTTACGCTGACACTAAACAGGAACGTTAAACACAAATACGAGCTCCCAAAATTCCCACCAACATTTCAAGCAGTTGTACAAAATTGATGCCTGTTTACAACAGAGTGCCCAGAATTAAGGCTACTGTCGATTTACAATCAATAGAGTTTTACCCTATTGTGTTCCACTGAAGTGAAATACGTACAGCGTTTGGCAAAGCCACTAAATTAAAGCAGTTCCGTGCGGTGGAAGTCTTCTATAATTGATCCAACATAAAAGCTGGCTCAAGGCATGCTAGCTTTAACCATGTTAGGTTTAACCAAAGCAAAGAAACCACGCTGTAGCTCAGAATATCAGGTTGGTCAAAGAGTTTTCAGAATGAGCACTGAGGGAGGGTTTGAAAGCCATCCAAATGAGTCAGGATGGCCCTTGGTTCCTAAACTCCATTACGAGGTCCTACAAGAAACTTTCATCCCACAATGCATTTCTCCTTTGCAAGAGAATGGGGCAGAATTTCCTGCTCCCCTCCTAAGGGTATTATGTCCACAATTTGTGTATTGTCTGGATGACGTTCTCGGCTAAGATCAATCTTCGTGCAACCCATTATAGGGTCAGCCCCTCTGCTCCCTGCAGAAACCTCCTTGAAGGATCCCTGGCCCTTAGGCCCCACTGACCTTAGGGGGGAGATGATGGCCACCTGGTTGTTTTATGCTGGTCAATAGTGAGGAGCTTTTCTGCGGACACGCAAATGTCCCTGGCACGCTGCCTAAAATTCCGCCATCAGATACGCATCCCCCGACCAAGGGCTCTGTTGCTTCCCTACATGGTCCTCTGTTGGCAGACGCCATGTCAAAGGCCATCCAACGCGCTTAGGCTTATGACAGAGGCATGTGCACCGTCTTTCACACCTCGGGAGTCTTGACATCAGCTATGGAACACGGTGTCTCTACCCTGGAAGAGCTATGCTTTGCGCCCATGGCTATGCGGATGGACGGATGGATGCCCTGAAGAGAACCAATCTGGTCACTGCAAGATGGAGCGGACACGAAAGGTTAAAGTCCACTTTTCTTAGCTCCTGCCTTGGGAAAGAAATCCCATCCTTTCATCTAAAGCCTGCTTTTTTTTCTAGAAGTCACAGCTTCCCATCAACTCCTTTTTTCAGTTGCTTGTTTTTTTTTTTTTTTACAGATAACACAACCAGTCCTCTCCACTGGCTGCGCTGTGCTACACACAAGATCTGCCAGGTGACCATGGCATTGGCAGTCGGCCACATCCAAGGCAGCCACTCGGATGGGCTGGGAGAGGAGAGAGGCGAGTGCATATCAGGCCTCCAGGGGCAGCAGAGCACAGAGGGGGGCAGTGGTCTCCTCCCCTCACCCTGGTCTGAAGCCTACACAGAAGGGCTGAAAAGGCCACTGTGAAACCTTCTGGGCCCAACAATTCTGGCAACAAGTTTGACGAAATGGAAGGAACCCGTTTGGGGTATTCTCTCTACTGGGGGAAAAAAGAGCCACGGTCAGAAACCGCCCGCTGATCATACAAGCCATCTGGAGGAACAATAAATGGGGGCCAGGCTCTCTTAAGGGCACGAGCTTAGCATGGTGATCATGTAACTCAGGAGTCTCCAAACTTGGTAACTTAAGATTTGTGGACTTCAATTCCCAGAATTCCTCAGCCAGCTGTGCCAAGTCGCCAAGTTTGGAGACCCCTGATGTAACTCATCAGTACGAAACTTAAAACTTTGTCCCAAAGGTGTTTTTTTCCAAAAGGCAAATTGTCTCTCCCACTCCCCCGGAAAACATTTCACCTCTCATCCACGAAGCTTCTTCAATTCAGAACTGAAGAACAAAGCAGCTTCTTGAATGAGAAGTGAAATGTTTCCAAGGGGGGGAAAAAAAACAGCAAGAAAGTCCACTTCCCTTTTTGGAAAAAGTACCTTCGGGACAAGCATGACCTGGAGGATTGAGAATCTCCACAGACATTTAAACTTGGAAGAAGGGGGTTACCCTAAAAGAGGGGAACCCTATGCAGCCCATATCCAGCTTTTGATTTCTTCTGCTTGCTTTCTAAGCTTTAAATGCAGGTCAAGAACTAATTCAGGCCAGACAGAAGCTCAAAATACGGAAGCAACACACACAAACACACACAAAACCTTTGAAAATCCATTATTATGTAGAAAATAAAAGTTCTCACCAGCTACTTCCACGATATCACCGGGGACGATGTCTCTTGCTTTTATCCTTTGTACACTTTTTCTGTCTTGTCGATAAACTTTTCCCATTTCAGGTTCATATTCCTTAAGAGCTTCAATGGCATTTTCAGCATTTCGCTCCTAAAACACAGGATCAACAGCAGGGGTTCAGTAATTCTCTCTATCTCTCTATCTACATATGTTTTAACTACCGCGCTGAGCAGCTGGCCTCCAAGTTTGCCGTTTAATAAATAATCTAGGATCATCCGCTGGCAGAAAGAGAGGCATCATATTGCTGCTGCAGCCAAGCTAAGGGAGCAGCCTGCAAAATTTCACTGTCAAATGCACAGCCGAAATGCGCAATTTTTTGGTGTGCATAAAGCCAAAAAGGAGATAAGCCAACAGCCGAGATCCCTTTTAACTACGGATTCTTATCTCTCTTTAAATAACTCGGATCCAAAGTGTACTTCTTGACTAAATGGGTAACCGATAAATTTGACAACTCAAGAGTTACAACTAGGTAATTAAGTTCCTTTATACTTTCTCTCTCTGCACATTTGGCCCTCCTGGGCAGAGTGTGTTCATTGTTCCAATTGAGAAGCCAAAATAGCAGTTTTGGGGGAGGGGCACAGGGGGGGGGGAGACACTGTTCCCACAACTTCAACACATTTCACACTCATGACTTGCTAACAAAGTGCCTGCTATCAACACAACACGGTGGTAGGGTTGGGATTTTTAGACCATAACCTTGCAATGCCTCAGGAAGATTTCAGCTTTTTTAGAGAGCCCAAAGGCTTCCGAGTCAATGCAACTGTACCTTACTGCTAATATCTTGCTAAATTATTAGTTTGTCATGAAAAGGCCAGCAGACAAATGAGAAACAACTGCCTGTGGTTTTTGCTTTTACACTTGGAGATGTAGGACCGCTGGAACCCAAATTAAGTGGGAAATATGTCCATATAAAAGGAATATTCGTTCGCAGGTATTTCGCTTGTCACAGACCTCTTGAAATAGGAGATAAAGACTAAGGAGGGTAATCACGAGAAGGCGGTTTCAATCTCTTGCTTTTCAGGCTAAGAAATACATTTTTAAGTCACCCCGTCCATTTTCAGAAGCAAGAAACATTAAACTGTCACCAACGTTAGCAGACAGATGATTAGTGAATATTAAAGCTTTTTATAGCATTTGTTCTATCAGAACAACTACATTTTCATCTGAGTGCCGGAAGAATTTTTCACTCAGCTCCAAGTATTTTTCTTGCTTTTAAAAGGCGGTGCTCATATCAGTATTTTGGGGGGAAGGGGGGGCGGTGGCAATAATTTGTCTTTTTCAATAGACATAAATCTAACTGGAAAGCCTCTCAACTTTCAGCTATTCCAATACATCAACCGTAAATTAAATCCCTCTAAATTTTAAATTGTTCATTTAATGGGCAGTACTGGGCTTCGGGGCTTATTATTTATTATTTTCATCATTTTAAAACTTCCTCTCTGTTGTGCTCCCATACCACCTTAGTTGGCACCCTCCAGTTCCTATGGCAACAATACCCTGCTATGAAAGATGAATTATGGGCAAATTATGGCTTTCTCATACCACCAAGATGAAAAAGGAGGGGGGGGGGAATAGGGTATATTCATGCCAGAAATGTCACTCGCATCTAGGAAGCAAGCTATTAATATTCAGTACTGTATAACTTAGTGGCAGGACCCAACCACAGTATCGAACTGGTATGTCCCACAAAACAGAGCCCAAGTGACTGTTGGCAGCAAGCCACATCCACATGCCCTCATGTAAAGGAAAGCAGAGGTCAACCCAGGCTGCAGGCTGGGGAATTCTGGGAATCGAAGTCTACATGTCTTCCACTTGCCAAGGTTGAGAAATGCTGCTCTGATACATTACCCTGGTAACTTGTTTTGATATTCTCTCATGGAAAATCTGAGTAGGACTAGCAGGCAAAGATGGGCTGTGCCCTGATATATGAGGATATATTTTGGTGGTTGCAGTGGCTCGGGTAAATTGCACAGGCTGTCATTTACTGGATATAAGGAACAGTCACCAAATAAATTGAAATGTTTGGTGGCTCTCAGTTTTCACAGATTTAACCTATCATCTGACCCACACAACTTTAATTTCTTTCCATGACATTCTAGAGTCCCTTTCCTCTGACAGAGACTGGAACTCATCCCTGCTTTCCTAAGGAAAGATACAACTGATAGTTAAGCATTAAAAAGTCCAAAGTCTCTTTGGTGGACTGAATTAAATACACGGCTATTTGGATCCTGTCTTATCTTTACAACATCCAGCAACTCTCTAAGAATGACAAAGGTTTAACCTAATTTCAGAGCTCGCCTCCGCTTTCAACTTTCTTAATAAATATGATAATGGCGGCTCTAAGCGACTTAAAGCAACCTGTCGAAACAGCACACGGATTGCAACGGCTTTTCAATTTTTCCGAGCACGTCTTTGCTTACCTGCCACACACCCACAATTGCATTAGCAACTAATATGAGTAAGATTACAAAAGGTTCTACAAAGGCTGTGATTGTTTCTTCTCCTTCTTCAAACCAAGCCAACACCTGCAAGAGAGATTAGAAAACTCGGTGAAGATACAGGTATGATTCGGTGGCATTTTCTGCGCGTCAACTTGAATTTTAGCCCGACGTTTATTCCCTGGGTGATTTCCCAGATCGATTGCACAATTCCAAAATGTCCGCTGACTCACTTGAGCGCACCTGAGAAGCAAATTCGATTACCAGGAAGTAATTGCCTCACCTGCGCTTTTCAAGTAGCTCACTGCTTTTAAACTAATTTGCGGATTAGATTAGGCCTGTCACTTTTTATTTTCAAAACAAATTACGCTGTAAATAAATCCCATTTGGGTTGGAATAACCCGACAAGATCACCACTGCATTCCTTGTTAATAAATCACCCCTTCCTAAGGATAGCCTACGTGGCAATCAAAGGAGCTCCTCTTCAAAATCAGGAGACACAATCCGTATGGGTTACTTAAAGATAAAAGCATAGGTGGCTTTAACAGACAGCAAATTCTCCACTAGCGTTTTTATGCTTGGTCAGCTTGCCAAGAATTGAATGGCAGACAGATTTGATCTGTCCATCAGGCTGTTATCGCTATGGTCTGCTGCTCACCCCAGCACCATTTCTTCTTTCTATTTGAAGACCTCTCTTCTATTAGAACTTCAGGCTGGCTGGCTTCCGAGATCTTGAGTGCTCCTGATGGCGAGGGATTCTGCTCCCTTTCAAGACTCATCAAGATCTAGAGGGAAAGCGGGTTTTTTGTCCGGTTCGCAACATGTGTTAAGCCACCAAGTCCTTTGTTTGGGATCATCCAGGAAACAATCATTTGATGCTGTGCTATTCCAGCCAACTAGACTTGGCACAAGCAAGCTTACTTGTAGTAACTAATGGCTTAATCCAATATATGATCCCATCATTTTCAGCTTCACTGTCCTGGATCAAGAGTGAACTACATCTAAAGCCGAAGAAAATTAATATTTAAGGCTAAAGGATCCCTGAAACCATTACTGTGGGATTCTCCTGCAAAAGGACTCAAAAGTTAGCTTGCATTCTTTCCTGATTTACAACAAAAAGGGTGTTACTTTTAATTAAGAACTTCCCATCACACTAACCAGGATATATTTTGTGTGAAGGCATTGGCTGAGGACACACAGCAGTCTAAGCCATAAGCAAGGCAGCTTTACTGAGGATTTGCATATCTTGGAACTCATCCTAAAATATACCCCTAGAAGACAATGTTAGAAGCTCTGAAAGACGTCCTTTAAATCTGGGACACCTCTCTGAAGCTAACTCATTGTTCTGACAGCATGTCAATATTTCCACAAGCTCCATTACAGCTTCGTAAAATGATTGTTTCAAAAAATCAAAAAGAAGTTAAACATCTTCCTCTTAGAACAAAGCACTGATCAAAGAACTTTGGAAGTCCTATACCCTGGGTTTTTTGTACTAGCTGAAAATTCTGGAATATTTTCCCCAACTGTCCGAGTTACTCAGAATTAGGAATTTAACTGTTAAGAAAAAGAATGTATAAGCTATGTATTCTCCCCCCCCCCCTCCCAGAACTTTCTAATTCCAAGGATCATGTTACTGAAAAAGGCACATGGGGTGATGACCGAAATTGACTCGCAAAATGCCAATTTAGGCCTTATGAGTAACCGAAAGTGACTTGGTAGCTTGCATCAAAGGCTGCAATGATTCATGAAGAAAAGGGCTAATATTATGTTGGATATATTGAGCAACAGGAAGTACAGAGCAACTGACTTGAAGAATGCTGAAATCGGTCTTTGGAAGTCATTCAGCAGCAAGTCATTGTTCAGATCTCTTTTAAAGAAAGAAAGGCACAAAGGAAGCAACGGGGGGGGGGGGGTGTTCAGAGCAGCTTCTCTACCGCTTTTCCTTAAGGGACGATTCGGTGGGTTTCCAGATGAGGGAAATTGGGGAAAGGAGTATAAAGCCTAGAGGCCGGATGACCAAAAATAGTGGTAAAACGGGAGAAAATATCTGGTTTTTCTGTTTGATAAAATGGTAGATGGTGGCCTGGTTCAACACAAAGCTGGTTGAATTCATACAACGCAATGAATCCTAACTCTTGGGTGGAGGAGTTGGACCAGATGACCTACTACAAGGTCCCTTCCAACTTGATATACGAAATGCACCAAGTCCAAAATAAACATCAGGTTACAGTTCTCCAAAACGTGTGAATGGAAACACCAGTTTTTCTTCTTACTGGGGCTGGAATGTAAAACGCAATTTCGAAATTTGCACCGAGGACACAGATCCTCGCAGAGCCAAGCCAAAGGCAAGTCCTGAACCTTTTAGAAATCAGCTGTCCTGTCTTGACCCAGACTGTAAACAAACGGAGAAAACTACAGGCGAATTTAACCTCCCAAAATTTGACTCCCAGGTTCTGTAAAAATGGGTGCAGCAGCTATGATTTACTCCTCTGATGAAACTCCAATAATGAAGCTTTGATGCAGGTACTCAATATTAGTCCTTGAATATACAACACTGGAACCACTGCTTTTTCTCTTCTACTGCACAGTCTGTACTGGCAATATATACCATGCATGTCTTTCTTTTGATTTTCGGTTCGGGAAAATCCTTTTTTCTTCCCACTCTGAAGCGCACAGACCAGACTTATCTAACTCTGTCGCTTTGAGATGGGTAAGACCAAGCAATCCAGGAGCCAAAATGAACACAACGGAGGCTCTCCTTCCAGTGTTGGTTACTGGCTATGTAAAAAGGTCAAAGCAATTTAGCAGCCGAGTCTACAAAGCATATGGTGAAGGGGAGGGACATCGGTCGGTTTTTGAAATGACAATCATACATCAGGATACCGTGTCATTAGGTATGCCAACATATTTCAGGGTCAGGAAGCTCCAGGATCTATATGTACTGTAAACCTAAGCCACAAGTGAATTTTCAGGACACCAGCAGCACTGATTTTTGGTTTTAACTGCAATTGTGCCAAGCTGCCATACTGGTCTGACACCGCACTGGACTTGGAGCCAGCATTTTCAAGGGCAATTACCTCCTCTGAGCAATTTTCTTTGCCTGAACTTCCACACTGAGCTACATTTTGAGTTTTTCATGAGCCTCGTAAGTATTGATTGTCCGCCCTCTCCTTCTGCATTCGATATACAAATTTGCACTCATTGCAGCTTCCTCTTCTCTTCAAAATGCAGCTACAACAAGCAAAGGCAGAGGTCTTCCCAAGTAAACATGCAAAGAGGTACAATCCTGAAAAAAAGCTACAGAGCTCAATGAAGCCACCTTTAAGCACTGCATCTAATTTTGAGTTACTTTTGCAGTCCTTGACTCTGTAGGTAATGTTAAGGGACTAAATGCTGTTATGCAATCTACAGAGAGACATGATGCCTAATAGTATTTAACAAAAGACAGTCTGTTCTTCCTTCCTTTCCTTAAAGAGGACTCATTAAAGTGAGTTTTTCTCTATTCCATCTCGGCTTGTTTTGGTCCGTTTGATGAATTTGGAGGAGCTTATTAAATGTTAACATTGTCCTCTTTTCGTATTCTCTGCAGGACCATCTGGCTCCCTCAGGAGCTTACCGACTTTGTCCATATTTCACTTAAAATTAAAACAAAGAGAAATATTTCCTAGAATAAATAAGCCTGACAAATTATTCCATATAAATCCTTCAGGGGGATTGCCAGGCATCGGTCTAAGTTATTCCCATGTTCTTATGAGTCAATACTCCCTAACAAGTGTTGGACAAAGATAAAGCTGTTAAGAGAAGGAAATGGTGGGAACTGTTTGCTATGATGCCAAACTATTAGATATGGAGACATCTTTGAAATAAAGAAAACCGCCAAGGCTACGCACCATTTAAAGACTATGCAAATTCTAAGAGATCTGCAATTTTTTTCCATTGCAGCCCTGGGGGGAAAAATCCATTATAACGGATTTTTGCTTCTCTAACAGCACCAGTATCTAAATTCTCACGTCTCCAAATAGCATTAGGCTAAAAAATGGGTTTAATGGGTTATTTTGTCGCTTGCCTGAACTCACTCAGGGGCACAAGAAGCTCAAACCTTTTATTAAGATTCCCGAAAGTACAGTACATTTCTCATTTAGTTCTGCTGATGGGGAATATCAGCAGCCATTCTTCAGGGATTTTTATTTATTTACTTATTTATTTATTTTGCTTAAAAGGCAGGGAATAAATTAAGGGAATGAAATAATCTTGCCTTTTGGAGGCAACATTGATGGGACCATGCACACCAGTTGCTAGGGAACACAACAAGAAATGATCTTTTTAAGCAAGGAGCAACTTTTACAGACCCAGACTAATATTTCCTCTTGGTTTTTATACTGTACTGAGGTTTAAGTCTTTACAATTAAAGATTTAACTGAAATGTACAGAAAAATAAGGCACCAGTTAATGTTGTGCAATTGAGCTTCTGCTTTGCCAATGTTCCTTTCTTTCCCACCCCATTGCAATTTCCTTTGAGGTAACATTGCTCAGCCTTGGACATTTTAAGTTGCGTGGACTTCAATTCCCAGAATTCCCCAGCCTCGGGAATTCTGGGAGTTGAAGTCCACACACCTTAAAATGCCCCAGGTTGAGAAACAGTCCTCTGAAGGATCCACAACCTTTTTCTTCTTTAAAGTCACTCTCAGCAGAAAAACAAGAAAGTGGATACTCTGAACATGACTTCACTACTTGGTATATAACATTATGTATCTGATTAGCTGGATGTTTTATCCGATTCAGGTTAAAATCCCCCTCTGCGCAACTCTCTGGGAAAAGGTTTCACTTGAATTTACTCTTGCCAACCTGTTGTCCTGCTACTGACAGGATTGTCTGCTGGAGTCACAAGTAGGAGCTGCTACAAAGGGGGGTGATTGAATATCAGCCCAGAGAAGAGAGATCATGCCAAAGGTGGAACGTGGTGTCTGGATGCTTAGCGTGAAGTAACGCTTATTCGACTTTATTTCTGTTAGACGAGTAAGATGATCCCTCATATTCCAATAAGTGAACCTTATCTCTGTTGCATCTGTTACTCTTCGGACCCAGAAGAACAATTGTAGCGATTAGCCTTACGGATTCAACCGCCACACTCAGAAGCACAGACAGCCATTTTTCTTTTCAAATAATGCCTCGTCCTTCCCTCAAAACGAGGCCAGAACTGCAAAATCTAAAACAAGGAAAGGTCTTCCCAACACTGGAAGTCATCTGAACATCTTCTACTGGCATACAGCAATAGCACTTAGATTTATATACCACTTTAAGCTGTTTAGAGAATCAGCATATTGCTCCCAACAATCTGGGTCCTCGTTTTACCGACCTCAGAAGGATGGAAGGCTGAGTCATATGGTCTTATACAGACAACCACAATTTTCTAATCCAGAACAGCCTTAGAAAGGGATCACTTTTTGGGCATGTGACTGTTATGCTTTTTCTAAATGAATGACACACCGTCCTAACCTCATTAGAAATCGCCAAGAAGGCAGCAATTAGGGCATTTTAGTACATTGTTCCAACAATTCTTTCAGCATTAAATGGGACGCTTCAGACATCATTTCAGAATTTTGACTCATTATGATTGAGGTTACTAGTTGTCCTGTTTTGCCAAGAAAAAGTATTCTCAAATCAGGGAGTCTCCAATCATGGTTTAATTTAGCAATATTCCTGCATAGGAATCTCTGGCCTATTGCTCTTCTAAGACACCATAAAATCAAGAAGGGGGGGACGGGACCCTTTGTTACAACAGCAGTAAGTGAGAGATTTCCATTAAGGCATCATGGTCAGTAAAACAGGAGGCACATCAAAGCAAGGACACTGGGCTGTGGGTACCAGCATGCCTGCTGAGAATCAAAGTTTGTTTTGTCATGAAAACCAAGTTCAAGGAAAAAGCGAGGAAGCAGAGGATATTAAGTTTGGAAGCACTGTACAACTTACAGTGAATAAACAGGGAACAACCAAATACAAACAGGTCAAATTTAACCCAAGATTGAATAACTATTAAAAGTAAAGGAATGCAAGGACCGCAAAGAATGGAAGGCTATTTACTGCTGTGGAATTAACGCTCTTTCAATTAAACTCAGAAATAGCCCAACAGGCCACAAAGAAATACTCACTACTATACAGAAAATAGTTTTGGAAATCTTTCTCCAGGCTAATTCATGTCATGGTAACTAACAAGAGCAGTGTTCTGGGCTGGGAATTTCAAACCATCTTCAAGACCGATATTTTTTTGTATATAAATTGCCCAATCCCATCGTTGTGTATAGAATTTTAGTGCGAGGAGGTAACCTTGAAGCTTTTGGTGCGCCAACCATTTTCCTGCAAAAAGTCTACCATAAGTTATTTTTAACCAATTAACTGCAAAACCAGCATTCTATGTATGTTTCGCTCTTTAATTGAGACTCGTGGGACAATTCTAGGACTCAACAGTTTATGAATCATTATTTTAAATGACAGAAAGAGAATGGGCACCCTGGCAGTCTACCACACCTAGGGCAACCATAATTGGATCTCCTCATGCACCAGCAGCTACTTGTAGATGAAACATTCATCCACCCCAAAGTCACCAAGAAAAAGCTGAAACACAATGACTAAATGACTTGTTGCTGCAGAGACGAAAATCTATGCAAAAAACCCAAAAAAACCTTACTCTCTCAGCTGGGTGAGTCAATGGCATAAAACTGGAAACTCTCACTGGCTCAAATTCTGCACTCCAGTTAAGTCAAGGGTGCACTGTTTGGTTTCATTTCTAAGATCTCTAATTTAAAGGCAGAGACACAGAAAACTACCCTATGTATCAATAACCGCTGAATTAGAACTGGGGACAGGAGTTTCACATACAACTTCTACAGGCCAATCTGGATGGGTGAAGCTTCTCTTTTCACCAGTTTCCAAGGTGCCCTCAAAATCTACTCCAGAGGAGTATCCTGAGAACTTAACATTGCGGCAATCTATGTATAAATCAGGGGTGTCCAATTTTAGCAACTTTAAGATCTGTGGACTGCAACTTCCAGAATTCCCCAGCCAGCTGGCTGGGGAATTCTGGGAGTTGAGGTCCACAGGTCTTAAAGTTGTCAAGGTTGCACACTGATGGTCTTAACGAAACCTTGAAGGACAGTCTAGGAAGTGAGATACTTTGCAAAGCTCACCTTGTTGTATCCCACTTACAGTGAATTTTTTTTCTCCCCCATCTCCCACCCTTCTCCAAACACATACTTGGCACCTGGCAACGTGACCCTATCCTTTTACACATTATTTTAACATTCCGACTCGATTTCACAGCCCTCATCCTACCCCATTGTGCCCAGGGAGCAAAGAGTTTACTTTACCAGAGGCTTCCCAAAGGTCAGTGACCAAATTTGGTCAACAATGGTGCCATCATTGCTGTCATCATTCTTGTCACTGTCAAGAGCAACAACTGTCACCTTGCTATTATCAGCAAGAGAAGGCAACTGGCATATTCCCCCCCCCCCCCCCCATACAAATTCTATTTACAGTTTGCATTGCATCCAAAAAAAGACTTCCAGCACTCTCGGTGAGTTTCATAACAATCAACCATCGCTAAAAAAAAAATAAAAAATCAGCCCCCTACGGCAGTTCACCTTCTGGCTGGGGCCAAGGTTAAAAGGCAAGAACCTATTTCAAACCCAGAGACAGTCATATCTGTTCACAATATTCAAGTAGGCCTGGCTTAGACTGCTGTGCCTTCTCATCCACTCATTCCCCTGACATTGTATTTGTTACAAGAAACTGCTCAAGATTCTGAAGTGCAATCTACTGAACTCAGCTGCAAAGACAAAGCATTTATTTTAAGCCAATGGCAAGACAGAATAAGGATACCCAGTCTTCTCCCCAAAAATCATTTTCTAACTCTTGCTAGCAATCCAGCAACCCTGTGTGTCCATGAAGATAAAAGCCATCCGTTCAAAACAAAGGGAGATACTTACAAAAGATATACATGCTGCCAGCAACAAAATTCTAACTAATAAATCTTCAAACTGTTCGATCACCAGCTCAAGTAAGGTTTTTCCTGCCAAGAAAAATATTCAGACTTCAGTCATCGAGCAGAGAGGGTGGGGGGAAAAAAAAGAATCAAGCAAGACAAGGCTTCAGATGCCGGTTTACCTTCTTCAGCTGGTAGTTCTTCAAAACGCCAAAGAGTCGCAGGAACCACGTCAAGTGGGGGGAGAAAAATCAAACACAACAATTGTTAGAAATATAAAGGCGCCTGAGCTAGATCAAAGAGCTTTTTGGCTTTTAAAGGCTTCAGGGCCAAGGGAAGAGATGTTCTAAGGGGATGAGCAATGCAATAGTTAATTAGGCTTCCTTCAACGAGGCAGAGAGAGAGGCGGGCGGGCGGGCACAGGCTTCCCTGCATTTTACGTCAAGAACATTTCGGCATCCAGCTCTCTCTCTCTCTTGCTCGCTCTCTCGGAAGGGTTAGCAATCCAGCCAAGTCATCACTGCTCTTCCCTGTGGTTCCTAATGCGGCTCCATGCTTTCCACCATTCCCCATTCACTCCTCCGAAAGAGGGGTGAGGGTTGGTTTTTTTAATTTTCCCATGCCCAACAGGGTAGAGCTCCCCCCAACCCTTCCCATCTTCCAAGCCTTAGAGTTGGCTTTTGACAAGCAGAGAAAGCCCAAGCAACAGAGCCAGGCAGGAAAGGCGACAAAACAAAGGTCAAATCAAACCAAAAAGGAAGAAGAAACCGGGAAAAAGGGAGGGGGGGAAGAGGAGACCCCCACCATCCCCCCAGGAGATGGGGAGGCTTTCTCCCTTTCTCTCTCTCTTTCTCTCCTTCCCAGGAAGGTGCCCGGCGGGTTTCCACGTTGCACAGCCCGGGGCAGCAGCTGAAGGGAACCCACGAGGTCGATGGCCAAGTCAGCCATCTTCTTCTCTTTCTCCCTTTTTTTCCCCCCTCCTGGCAGGCTCCAGTTGCCAGATTGGGGAGGGGGGGCAGGCGGAGGGTCCGGATTAGATGAATAGATATGGGGAGTGGGGGGGAGAGGAATAGATCTGGGGTGGGAGGGGGCGGTCTCCATCTTCCCGGGCGGAGGATCGGGATAGATGGATGGCTCTGGGGAGAGGAGGAAAGGAACAGACATGGGGTGGGGGAGGTGATCTCCATCTTCCTGTGCAGAGGGTTGGGACAGATAGATGGATATGGGGGGGGGGGGGGAAGGGGGGGTTGGTGGGGGGGAGGGGGGGGGGGGGGGGCATCTCCATTTTCCTGGGAGGAAGGTCTGGATGGATATGGGGAGGGAATAGATATGGAATCAAGGGGATGAACCTGAATATGGTTGGGGTTGGGGGGGTAATCATCCTGCCCAGGGTCAGTATAGAAGAGTGGGGAGGGGGATAGATGGGGGGGGGGAAGTAATTGCAAGAAGAGGAAGATAGAAATGGATACAGGAGTGAATATCAATGTGATGAGGAATATGAGGGTTTGGGGGGGGGACCATCCTGCCCAGGGTCAGGATAGATGGGTGGGGAGGGGGATAGACGCAGGGAGGGGGGAGTGATTGCCAAGGATGGAGGATAGATATGGATTCGGGGGGGGGGGGGGGGGGAAAAGGACGAGGATAGAGGGGGGGGTTTAAACGGGGGGGGGGGGGCGGCCGCCCACGCCTACCGTTGGCTCCCCAGCGCTCCTTCTGCTTCTTGACCTGCTCCAAGCTGAGCCCGGTGCTCTCGTTGACCCCGAAGTAGCCCAGCACTTCCTCCACCGTCTTCGTGTGCCCGTTCTCCATGGCGGGAGGGGGGGAGGGGGTCGGAGGAGGCCCCCCCTTTCCTCTTCGGCGGCGGCGGCGGCAACGGAAAAAAAAATCAAAGCGGGGGGAGGGTTGTTTTTTTTAAATAAAAAATAAAACGGGGGGCGCCTCGGGCTGCCCCCCCTCCTCTCTCCCTCAGCCGCCGGGGCTCTTCCTTTCGGCTTTTGAAGGGGTTTTCCTCGCTTTTTGTCCTCCTCGCGTGAGGGAAGGTCACGGAAATGGGGGGGTCGCCGCCTCACGCGAGGTGTGGGGTGAGGGGGGGGCGCCGGTGGGGGAGGGGAGGCGGCCCTGAGGTAAAAAAAAAAATTAAATAAAATAAAAAATAAGCCGCTGCTGCCGAAGAAGAAGAAGCCGAAGAAAAAGAAAAAGCCGGCCTGGGCCTCCCGCGTCTGGCGTCGCTGCCTTGCCCGGCGCTGGCTGAACCGGCAGCGGCTGCTCTAATAGAATTTATCCGAGGAGACTCGCCGCTGCCCCTCTCGCGGCCGCGGCATGTGGACGACGCCGATTGGACGCCCGCCGGCAGGACCGCCCCTCGCGTCACGCCAGGGACCCGGATGAGGCCACGCCCCGCCGGGAGCCTGCGCCAATCGCCGCGGAAGGAGCCCGGGCACGCACGGCGCGCGACGGCCAAAGCGGAGGGGAGGAGGGAGTTGGGAGGGAGGGAGAAGAACAAAAAAAAATTTTTTTTTCTAAAAAAAAAAAAAAAGGACAAAAGGAAAATCGGGCCGACCGGACCGGCGTTTGATTTTGTGGATCGACGGCTTATTATGCTAATCGCCCTCGCTCTGGCGGGAGAGAGGCTAGGCGGGCGGGCGCCGAAACCTAAAAGGAGCTTTTGAAAGGCGTGGGCGGCCGAGTGCGGAGTGTTAACGGACGGGGTGGGAGGGGGGGGAAAGAGTGTGTGGGCGGGGCTTGCGCTTGGAGCGGCGGAGGACACGTGGGGCGGCGGGGCTCGGACACGCGTGTGAATTGGAGGACAGGCGTGGGGGGGGTATGGGGGTCGTCGCGCAGGGGGTTTAGCCGGTATTTGCAAAACGAAGCGCGGAATGGCTTAGGCCGCTTTTGCAAAGCAAGCTAAAAAAACCCCGTGCCCTTTTCGTAACGTGTGAATGCGGGCAAAGTTGAGCCGGGTTGATTAATCTGGGTTTATTGGGGTGGGGAATGGAATTGATGGGGGTTTCCACCAGGATAACAACCCATATTAATTCTGGTTTAGAACTGCAGTTTAGCCTCAATGGGGTCAACCTTAAGAGCTCAATTGTGTATATATATATATATATAATTGTTTGGAGGGTTTGCCCTGCCTTGCAAATCCAGGTCCTGGAACCTCCACTTTCTGGAACTTGTGCCTCACAGAGAGCTGCATTCAGAATGAGAGAAGAAGAAGGAGAGCCTGTCCAGCAAGCAAGCAAGCTTTTCAGACAAAAGAAAAAAAAGGATCATGAAAACAGACCGTCTTCTTGCTTTGTCGTGGTTGATGATGGTTTGATCCGAGCTTGATCAACCTAAAAGCAAATGAATAACGTGATAATAGTTATAACTCTGATATAAATGATACTATCGTTGACTATCAAGCGGTGTCTGTAATGCAAAACACAATCTGGTTTTAAACAATTGGGGGGTTGCATTATTAAAAAACAATAAACCCCCCCAAAAAAGCAGAGCAGGAAAATCTGTATTTGAAGAGCTCTCCTTGAATTTGGGGTAGGGTTTAATCTAGTGATAAAGGGTGCTCTGAAAACAGAACGCAGAATAACAAAGAGTTGGAAAAGAGGCTTGGAGGTCATTTAGTCCAACCCCCTTGCACAAACAGGAACCCCTGCTGCACGAGTGGCTGTCCAGTGTCTTCTTAAAAACCTCCAGGGATTGGAGCACCCAGATTTTATCGCAATTTATCTTCATGTACCCAGAGAATTATAGAACGTAGAATAAGAGGAAGGGGCCTTGGAGGCCATCTAGTCTAACCCCCAGCTCAAACAGGAGCCCCCTATAGCATTCAGGACAAATGGCTGTCCAATAAGGAGCCTTGGTGGTGCAGCAGACTAAAGTGCTGTTAAAGTAGCACCAGCTGCCTGCAATTACTACAAGTTCGAATCTCACCAGGCTCAAGGTTGACTCCGCCTTCCATCCTTCTGAGGAAGGTAAAATGAGGACCCGGATTGTGGGGGCAATAAGCTGACTTTGTATAAAAAAAAGAACACCGCTTGGAGGGGGGTGGCAAAAGCCCTACTAAGCAGGTATATACAAAAAAGTATGAAGGCTATTGCTTAACGCATTGTAAGCTGCCCTGAGTCTCCAGAGAAGGGCGGCGTATAAATCGAACCAATAAATGAATAAATCTCTTCTTGAGAACCTCCAGGGATGAAGCCCCCACAACAGTTAGGCTGATTTTGGTGCCTTTCTCAGGGAGGAGGAGGAGAAGGGTGTTTAAAAAGCAGTGGGGGTGGGTGGGTGGATGATGGGTAGTGGTGCATTCCAAAGCCCCGGCACCCATCTCTAAGCTTGAATTTTTCCCCCACTTCCAAAAAAATCCCTTGTTTACTTCTCTGCATTTTATGCCAGGAGCGACCCGCTCCGCTAAAAAGACAAAAAAAATAAGGCCTTAGAAACCACACGGTTTGCCTCGGTCCGTTCGCTTCTTTTCACCAGCGATTTTGGCTCGTCAGCGGGAAACCAGGGAAGGCTTTGGGGCGGATAAATTGCCTCTGGAAAATGGAGCAAGAATTAGGATGGGAGGCAGCAAGACAAACAACACGCAGCGGCGCTCGGGAGGAGCGGAGACGGCGGCGTGAATGCAGAATGGGACCTTGGCGGAAATGGAGGTCACGACGGAACAAGGAACCCTCCTCGCTTCGACTTCTTCGGCCGCAACCCAGCTGCGAAATCTCGGGGATCTAATGGAAGCCCAGACTTTTAAACCGAGTGGGGTTTGAATTAAAGGTTGACCAGGCCAGATTCGGGTTAAAGGGAGTTGATTTTGGACATCTGTGACGTGTTTTGTGTGTGAATCCATCCGGCCAGTTCCATGGTTCAACCGTGACGTGGCCCCACCTGCAAACAAAGCCACTGACTTGCAGGCGATCTACTCGTTTGGGAGGTGGAGGAAGCTTGGAGTAAGAAAAGAAAGGGCGTTGTGGGTCGGTGTTTGGACGAATGTCCTAGAGGTTTGAATGGCACTTCTCGTAGCCCCAAAGACATTAGACATTGGCCTCATTTAAGCGTCAGAAAGGACTTTGCTGTCCAATCCCGGTGACAGCGGCTGAAATACTGAGCAGGCCTGCCACCTTGTATGACACGGTGGGTGCATGGAGATGCTAAGTCACTAAAGCCCACGTCCCTTTTCTTGGCATAGGCCTTGTGTTCTTGTACAACATGGAACGTGTCCCCTTCTCGGTGCCAACCCTTGATAAAGCGTGTTTTGCAGACGATGATGGGCAGGAGGGCGATGGGTGGGAGGAGAAGGTCTGGGATGGGTTGGTCCTGTGCTCAACAGCCTTATTGAGCCAACAGTGGCTAAGAAAGGAGGTCTTCTCCAACAGCAGAAGGAACGTCAGATGCTGTTGGGGAAAGGGAATGGACCAAATCGTCTGCCCGGGTTCTGGGCCTACCCACATGATGCCAGGAAGTCCATTGACCATCGGTTCTGGTGGAATGTTCATCTCCTTGGGACATCAAACTTCTAGTATCTAGGATACTAGAATTTAGGGCTAAGGGAACTTGTTAGCTGCAAAGTCATGTCCAACCCATCGCAACCCTATGGACAACGTTCCTCCAGGCCTTTTTGTCCTCTACCATCCTCTGGAATCCATTGAAACTCACTCCGACTGCTTCAGTGACTCCATCCAGCCACCTCCTTCTCTGCCGTCCCCTTCTTCTTTTGCCCTCCATCGTTCCCAGCATCAGGCTCTTCTCCAGGGAGTCCTTCCTTCTCATTAGGCGGTCAAAGGATTTGAGTTTCCTCTTCAGGATCTGGCCTTCTAAAGAGCAGTCAGGGTTGATCTCCTCTAGGACTGACCGGTTGGATGGCCTTGCCGTCCAAGGGACTCGCAGGAGTCTTCTCCAGCACCAGAGTTCAAAGGCCTCCATTCTTTGACGCTCAGCCTTCCTTATGGTCCAACTTTCACAGCCATTCATTGCAACTGGGAACACCATCGCCTTGACTATACGCACTTTTGTTGGCAGGGTGATATCTCTGCTTTTTAGTACACTATCTAGATTTGCCATGGCTTTCCCTCCCAGGAGAAGCATTTTTTAATTTCTTGGCTGCAGTCCCCATCTGCGGCGATCTTGGAGCCCAGGAAAATAAAATCTAGGGACAAGGTGTGTCTAACCTAACGAAGAGAAGGCTCAGGGGAGACACGATAGCAGTCTTCCAATGCCTGAACGGCTGCCATGGGGGAGCAAACGTCCGTTTATTCTCCGTAGCGCCTGAGGGCAGGACAAGAAGCAATGGGTGGGAGCTCATCAATAGAATTAAGAGAAATTTCCTGATGGGGAGAACAGTAAACCAGTGGAACGCCCACCCTCCAGAAGTTGTGGGTGCTTCATCACTGGAGGATTTTTAGAAGAAATTAGCTTGTCTCCAATTGTATAAGTCTCCTGCAGGGGAGGGGGTTCGCAGGGGTTCGGGAGAACCACTAGCTAAGATTCTGTGCAGTTCGGAGAACCCCCCCAATCCCACTCCTGGCTGGCCCCGCCCACACAGCCCCTCCCCTCCCAGGAGTCCCCATGCGGCCCATTTTGGATGCAGGTAAGTGCAGGGCGCGGGAAAAATGGGCCTACCAGAAGTTCAGGAAGGAAGGGCCTCTGGAGCCTGGAGAGGCCGTTTTTGCCCTCCTGGAGGCTCAAGAAAAGCCTCCAGAGCCCAGGGAGGGCAAAAACTCTTCCCTCCCCACGGTGCTACGCCCACCCAGCAACCAGGCAGATTACCCCTTGCTAAAAATTTTGAAGCCCACCCCTGGTCTCCTGCTTGAGCAGAGGGGTTGGACTACAAGACCTCCCGAGTCCCTTCTAGCCCTATGATTCTAACAACGTAATGTGAACGCAATTATTCCAGCCTTCAAAAAATAATGATGATGATGATGAAAACCGTGATTTGTTTTCTAACCATCCTGGCCACCAAGGGATGGCTGAGCCAGCCTGCAGCTCAATTTTTGAGGCCCCCTCGGAGAGCAAACCTTTCCCAGAGCAAACTATTTCCAGGCAGGCTGTCCTGGTTTTCTCTTTGACTTCTCCCGGGCTCTCTTCGACGTCAAAGGGATTTGTGAGATTGCAGAAATTGTCCTGACCTCCAGCCCCCCCCCCCCACTCCCCACCCCACTTTCTATTTTAGACCGTCGGTTTCCTGGCTTCTGTGGATATTTTCAGATTTGTTGGTTCTCTTGTTTTACCCAAACCTGCAGAATTGTGCAGGCAGGGGAAGCACTCTCGACGGACCAGCCGTCACTCTGGAGAGCTTCAGGAGATGGGAAAGAACGCCAGTCCTGCAGTGCTGGCCTAAGACGAGCCTCCTTCGTCGGCTCTCCAGATGGGAATCTGCTTCCCCCTCCTAATTAGCCAGCTTGCCTTTTAAACAAAGTTCGCTTTTATCCTTTTTTAAAATTTCTCCCCATTCCTCTCCTCCTTTGGGTCTGCCAGCCAAGGTTCCACCTTGGGCCGCCGTCAAAGCTGAAAAGTGAAATGATTCGATGGAAGAGCAAGCTTGAAATTAACGATGCCGTTAATTGAGTTTTAAAGCCAGAAGTGACACATTTGAAGCTTTTCCCTGGGACGGAGATAAAAGGATAGGCGCTTCCTTTGTTAAATGTTTGCATCGGGCAGACCCATAAAAGTTACTCATTCTTTTGGGAGCTTTTCTATGGCAATAAATTCAGCTGGCAGGGTGTTGACAGTGAGGGATGGACCGGGAGGAGGCTCAAAGCACCCAAATTAAGAACGGGATCCTCTTCTGGGCTTGCCCAGGGGTTGACCGTCGGCCAAAATGTTTCAGGTGCCCCTCTGGACCGGTCACAGCACAGACACCCAGCAAAAATGTTGAGTTTTTAAACAGGCAATTTGGAGGTCCTTGGTCTATCCCAGGAGGAGAAACCATCGTAAAGATTTAAGGCTCTAAATTTCCAGCCACACACACACACACATATATTTGGTGCTTAAAACTATGCTAAGAAAGAAAATAATAAATTGCAAGCAGCGAAAAACGGACGAAAGAGTTCAGGTGCGCATGCGTGAGCCAGGATGATCAGTTTTGGAAGTCATTAGATGCAAAGCTGTTAATATTCCATTACAATAACTGTCAGAGCAGTCAGGAGAAATTAGCTGATTGCGTTCCCGTCCCTCCGGAGCGGTGGCCGGCTGCCTGAAAATTAATTCCATCATCTCTCTTCCATTCTGTGCATCTTCTCCGGCCATTTGCATACGAAACTAACCATCGGGAGACAGGAGGAATGGCAGGCATCGTCTTGCAACCCCTAGGAAAGGCTGACCGGTTCTTCCTGTGGCAAAGCTGATCGGCCGTGCCTTCGGCTCTCTTCATGGCACAGCCGGCCAACCTTGCAAGGATGTCACCGGGGATTTTCCCTAGCAGAAGCCGGAGGAAGATAGGATAGGAGAGCCCGTCTCACGTTGCAGCCAAGGAGCGGAAGGACCAAGGCCTCCATAACCAAGTGGCCAGGGGTGGGTGGGTTTGTGGCAAGGACCATCAGCCGGCCTGCAAACCTGCAGGACTTTAGGAAGCGTCTTGACGAAGACGAGGCCCCAAAAAGTGCTTTTCAAAAGGCCAATTGGACTTTCTTAGGGTTTGGGGTTTTTTTCTTCTTCTTTTCTTGAAAATGTTTCTGAAGAGCTGAAGAAGCTCCTTGGATGAGAAGCGAAACGTTTTCAAGAAAACAGAAGAAAGCATTTGGAAAAAGCACCTCTGGGACCCCCACGATGGAGGGATGATTTGAGAATCTCCGTGGAGAAGAGAAGATGCAAAGATGCAATCGTCCTGGATGACCTGACCTATGAACGTTCTGCGGAAATGATACCGGAGCAATACGGAGACTAATGTAAACCATAATCCGCCCGACCCTCTTCAACGCTGGCAGTCAGGATTTCCTGCCTCACAATGGGAACCTGGGTCTGAATTGTCGTGGGCGACCAGGAAATCCCAAACCTCATGTGTGCGAGGACTGCGAGGAGGTCACGTTTTGCTGTGGTTGTGACCTGGGAGTGGGGGGGGGAGGTTGTGCTTCTGAGTACAGTACACATCCGCGCACGCCAGTCGTGGGTTGCTCCCGGTTCGCACCAGTTCGCAAGAACCGGTAGTAAAAATTTGTAGTAGTTCGGAGAACCGGTAATAACATTGGCTGGCCACGCCCCCAAATCGGTCCCCAGCTTGGTCGACGCTCACTTACCCCGCCCCCCCCCTCCGAGCCCCCCCCCCCCACTTTTAAAAGCATTTTTTCTACAACCTCTTCGGCCGAAAAAATACTTTTAAATGTAAAAAAAAAGTCAAAAAAATGACTGTAACCCTTTTGCTTGTATCCTTATGATTTATATTGATATTGTTTTCTGATTGCTTAATTGTACCCTATGACTATCATTAAGGGTTGTACCTTATGATTCTTGACGAATGTATCTTTTCTTTTTATGCACACTGAGAGCCTATGCACCAAAGACAAATTCCTGTGTCCAATCATACTTGGCCAATAAAGAATTCTATTCTGTTCCGTTCCGTTCCGTTCCGTTCCTATTTTCTTTTCTTTTCTTTTCTTTTCTTTTTTCTTTTTCTTTTTTCTTTTCCCTTCCTATTCTATTCTATTCTATTCTATTCTATTCTATTCTATTCTATTCTATTCTATTCTATTCTATTCTATTCTAT
>WNWU01019094.1:0-46996 GCA_012654045.1 Ptyas mucosa | reverse complement strand
CCCAGCCAGCAGCGCTGGCTGGGGGATTCTGGGAGTTGAAGTCCACCCATCTTCAAGCTTCCAAGGTTGAGAAACACTGTTCTAAAATTTAGTTGGGAAGAGAGAGAGAGAGGGAAAAAAAACCCAGACCCTAAAGCTTGAAGACTCCTCAATGGCATCTTCCCAGTTCAGTTTGAATTTAATTGCATTTTGTTCTAATTGCAATGGATTTCTGGCTGGCTAGTTTTACAGGGCTGTTTTGATGTAGAAGAAACAAGGAGAAGAAACCTGGAAGGATTCCCTCCCTCCCTCCCTCTCCCACCCAAAAAAAACCCTTGATTGTTTTTTTCCTCCTGAAATTTTCATTCCAATGTTTAGTTTTTCTACCCCTGCATTTCTCGTAATAGATTCTGCATTTAAGGTGAATAAACAAGGAGATAACCTGCATAATAGTTGGGGTACCAAGCATCGATTTCCTGACTTGGTTCATTTATTTTTTTTTATGTGATCGTAATTCTTTTTCGTTTGCAGTTGCCAAGAATGGTCCAAAAGCGGTCTTTTATTGCTGAGAAAAAACTGCAGTCAGGCAAAGCGAGTTTCTCGTTCGGCCGATTTACAGTTTTAAGATTTTCGGTTGCCAAATTTCTTCAGGGTATTCCTTACAATGGGGGGGGGGGGGGGGGAAACAAAACCCGGTGACTTGGAAAGTCTGATCTTGGGGGCTTATCTTCCCTTACCGCTAAGCCATCTCAGACCAATACAATTATATGGTCAATTTGTGAAAAGGGTTGGCTGATTTTTTTTCTTTTTTTTTAATTACTGTATATTGCACTGATCTTTAACACGATCTATTCTAGAGCCACTGTAAAAAAGATGTAGAAAGAGTGCAGAGGAGAGCAACAAAGATGATGAGGGGCCTGGAGGCTAAAATATATGAAGAACGGTTGCAGGAATTGGGTGAAGAGGAGGACCAGATAGCAGTTTTCTAAGTATTTGAGGGGCTGCAACAAAGAAGAGGGGGTCAACTTATTCTCCAAAGCCCCTGAAGGCAGGACAAGAAACGAAGGGTGGAAACTCATCAAGGAGAGAAGCAACCTAGAACTAAGGAGGAACTTCCCGACAGTGAGAACAATTAACCAGTGGAACGACTGGCCTCCAGAAGTTGAGAATGCTCCAACACTGGAAGTTTTTAAGAAGAGGTTGGATAACCTTTTGTCTGAAGTGGTGTAGGGTTTCCTGCCTAAGCAGGGGGCTGGACTAGAAGACCTCCAAGGTCCCTTCCAGCTGTGTTATTCTGTTAGACCCTTTGATCATTTTAGCAACGGACAGACGAGACGCCCCTGGAAGTTCCCCAAAAACTCATCGATCCCACCCCTTAGAAATTGACGCAAAGAGAACAGATCATTTCAGGAGGCCGGTTTGATCGGCTTTGTCATTACCAAGCTGGAGTTTGAAATGCTAAAAGTTGTCACACTTCCTCAATAGCCTGCTTCCTCCCGAGGCACCATGAACCAAATTAAGAAACCAGGGAGGTGGAGGGCAGAGAATTAAAAGTCGCATTATTGAGTGTCGTTTTTCTTAAAGAGCTAAAGATAGCCGCTTTATCTGTTTCTCCAGAATTCTTTGCTTCCCATTGGGGAGGGGGGTAATTATAATTTTCTGCTTCAGCTGAGATGAGAAAGTAATTTTGGATGCCGATGAAGTGCGTAATCGGCTTGCTTCTCAGAAGGGCAGCAGGGATGATGCAGCACTTCAAAGGGCTTGCAAAACGGGAGAGAGGGGGGGGGGAAATGGACAGATGGACGGACACAGGCTTTGCAGGATGGGGGTTCCAGGGGACCCAGTATTGCTGATACAGAAAGTGCCTGAATTCCATTTAACAGAATAACAGACTTGGAAGGGACCTTGGAGGTCTTCTAGCGCGACCCGCTACTTAGGCAGGAAACCCTACACCACTTCGAACAAATGGTTGTCCAACCTCTTCTTAAAAACTTCCAGTTTTGGAGCATTCACAACTTCTGGAGGCAAGTTGTTCCACTAATTAATTGTTCTCACTGTCAGGAAATTTCTCCTTAGTTCTAAGTTGCTTCTCTCCTTGATGAGTTTCCATCAAAATAACAGAAGAAACGGAAGGGACCTTGGAGGTCTTCTAATCCAACCCCCTGCTCAGGCAGGCACAGAGTCTTACAAGAGCAAAAGAAGATGCTTGTTTGAATTTAATCTCACCTATTGACTTCCTTCCTTCCTTCCTTCCTTCCTTCCTTCCTTCCTTCCTTCCTTCCGTTAGGACTGTTGGGAAGATCAAAATAAGACAATATGAAAGCGCGAAATAAAACGACTACATCCCATTACAGTGCTCTTCAAATTCACGAAGTCTAAATGACATTTTTGCCTGCCAAGACGGGAGGCCTTCCGAGATAATTATTTCAACCGTGCGTTTTGCACTCACAGAGAAGAAACAACATTCTCTCTCCAGTGGTCCATTCCCTAAGATAAAACCTAAGAAGGGAGCAATTATGTTTGCAGACCTAACCCTAATCGCCGCTTGGAGGTTTCCAAAACGCAGCTGCTGCAGCCTCTGTTGTAGCTAAAATGATTTAGTGGAGAATAAATGTGATTTAGCGTCTCCTGGGGTAGCATTTTGAGATGTCAGTGAACCTTCCAAGTCCCATTAAACTGCCACCGAGGCTTCAATAATTATTCAGGATGTAAATCCTGAACTACTTTCCTCCCGAGACCCTTCCCCAATCTATTTATATATCCTGCCCCTCTGCCAAAATACGTCTTTCCACACCTTGGGACCGAGCAAGGCCTTCCTGCTCCTCTCTCGCCGCCAATTGAATTAGACCAGGTTTAAATTTATCCTCCCTGGGGGGCTATGAGGCTTCGGCAATCTGCTGACCCGTTCTCAAAAAATTTCGGTGCCTTAACCAGTAGACCAACTGGCTCCTTTATGCACCCAGGGAGTTGGCAGAAAGCATCCTGCGCCTCTTCCTGATACTATCTCCTTTCCCAGGGCTGAAGAAATGCTTTGGCTTGCTTTTGGGAACGACATCTGAATATTCTCTTCAAGGCCATCTCCGTGGCTACCTACAGCGTACAGTATAATTACTGACTTTAGACTTGTATTCATTCACTCGCCACCGGCAAGATTAAGCAAAAATGTTTAACATGTCCGCCAAATGTTGGAAATGCAATCTGACTCCAGGTACTTATTATCATATGTGGTGGACGTGTATGAAAGCAAGAAAATATCAGACAAAAATACGTAACATGGTTGGAAAAAATGATTAAGTGGCATATAGAAAGCCAGAAAGACTTTCGTTAGGTATAATACCAAAAAGCTATGACAAAGGGACTATATACTTAATGCTGCATGTATTGACAGCAGCGGGAATTGTAATTTGCACAATATTGGAAAAATGAGAACACCCTACCCGATGAAAATATAATTCAGAAAATATTGAGATGGATAGATTGACATTGAACATAAAAGATAAAGGAGATACAGAGTATTATTTAACGTGGAATAGGTTTTATCAATAGTTAGAGATAAGAGATAGAAATTAGATGAAGAAAGAGCATTATGTTTAAATAAAATATCAATGTTGTTTATAAGTATGCTAATATAATGGGATAAATAAGCTAATATAAATATCATTAGAATCATTATGTATATTATTATTATTACTACCCTGTTTCCCCTAAAATAAGACATCCCCTGATAATAAGCCCAATCGGTCTTTTGAGCACATACACTAAAATAAGCCCTCCCTGAAAATATTTAAACGCATGTGCAGCTGGTCCCCACCATTTCCCCTGGTTTCCACCACACGCCCCAAAATAATAAGACCTCCCCGAAAATAAGGCCGAGCGCTTATTTCGTGGTTCAAAAAAATATAAGACAGGGTCTTATTTTCGGGGAAATACGGTATCAGTATATCTATTTTTTTTTCCTTCTGTAAAATGGAATGCCCGGACAATACACTGTATTCAAAATACTTACATATAAATTAAAAATAACTTGACTAAAAAAAAAAAAGAAGAGGAAATTAAGATTGGAGGATACAATTTGCCCAGTCATGTTCGTGACCTTAAAGAAGATCTGAATCCGTCTCTTGAAGCCTGCTTTTCACGTTACGTTTATTTAGGCATAACTGCGCTATTCTTCCTTCAAAGGTGCACCTAAAAAAATTGCAAATGCACATGTGTGATTCATCCACGTTCCTCAGCAAGACCAGTTTTATGAGTTCTTGGCAGAAAAGAAAACGTCTCGTTTCCTCGGAGCAGGGATTCGATTCAATGAACACCCAGAGAGACAACGTGGAAAGAAACACGCTACAAATAACTTTATTGTCTTCCAGGCTAAGGACAAACAAGGATCAGCCGGTTCGAAGACAGACAGGGCATGCATGCGGAACGCCACCAGGAAGTCGGAGACGGAATAGAAGCCCGAGAAGGGAATCTTTAAAAAAAAAAAATCAACACAAAAATAAACTTTCGAAAGTGGGCTCACTAAAAGTCAAGCGAACGAGAAAAGGCCGAGGAACTTCAGGTTTTACGCTTTGGGTTTGGATCCAGGAGAATTAAGGAAATTGTGCCTCCTGCGTTTTGGTTTTTCAGCAACCAGGCAGGTCCAAGGGGGCAGCTCCAAGGAGGAATCAAGGCCCTCATCGGGGTTTTACACATCTGTGGACTACAGGAAGCTTGGGCCACAACGTCCTTGTAGTCTGTGCAGGTTTTTTTTTCCCCTTCAAAAAATTCCAAAGTCCTTCCTCGACTTGGTTACTGGAATTGTGAAAGGGAATTTTAAGAACTTTGGTTTCGGGCCAAAAGGATGAAAATGATGTTCCTGAGTTGGCGAGGAACTGTGGGACTTGAACCTGGCTTGGTGTCGCGTGATCTACAACCCCAGATGTAGATCAAAACTATCCTAATCCTGATTTTTTGGTCTCCCTCCTTCTCTGGAATGACTCTTAAATTTGAATGGAATTGCATCCGCGCCACCTTCTCAATGCTTTAATCCCTTGACTGACTTTTGACTGGTCCATCCATCAGCAGAATAAAATATTTTTTCCCCCTCCTTCTAAGAAGGAACAAATGAAGCCCACCCACCCCAACCCTGTTCTAGTTAAGAACTTTTTAGCTCAACTCCTGAAATCTCATTATTTGCATCGAAACCATCGTAAAGCCCAGCCAACATTCGTCACAGAGTTGCTGGAGGAAGAATGGCTCTTTCGGGATGACCGGGATGTCGGGTGAGTTGCGTTCACAAAACCAGGCGGTCTTCTCCGTCTTCCTGAATGACTTGGCCCACCGAGGCTGGGTTCTGTTGCTTGAGAAAACATTCTCTTTTGCACTCCATCAGAAGCTGGAGATCTCGCCACATTTTGACTTGCTTTAGGTTGGGGCCATGACTTTCCCGGACAGATTTTTGCTTCTCTCGCAGTTTCTGATTTTTTAAAAAAAAGAGAAAAAGAGAGAGAGAGAGAGATGCTGTTTAGGGAGGGAGGGGTCCTGATGATCATCTTCTTTTAAGGACCCCATAATCCCTTGTGGGTTGGAGTCTGGGAAACTGAATGGAGCCGAGCATTTACTGGCCAGATGCCCTTCCTGTCGCCAGTACGGAGTTTTGTTCAGCAGATATATTCTCAGTGTGGCCAGAGAAATATCTGCCTCTACCTAGGATCAAACTCACAGCCTCCTGATTGTGAGGCGAGAGCTCCACCTCTAGGCCACCGCACCACTCAGGGAGGGGTCCTGATCCGTTGGTTTATTTACTTACTGAGTGGTTTAGAGGTTTTCGGCAGCTAACTATGTTGCTTCAAAATGAAATACTACTTCAACTCCAGAGCCAAAGCAGAGTTTTAAAGTACATAAGGACTTCCAAATAAATCTTCATTCTTTTATTCTTTTTGGCTTTCCTTTCTTGTTTATTATTTTTTTTAAAAAAAACGTTTAACTGATTGCATTAAACAACATCAGAAAAAGTTTAGATAAGGCTTCAGCTCAAGACCACACAGTGGATTAAAATCATATTTTGGAAATTTGAGACTGTCTTAGAAGTCACAAAGACAGATCTCCTTGGGAAGAAAAGCAACATGTACGTGACTGATTTGTAAGAACATCAAAGACAGTTGGTTTGAAAAATTAATTCTTTCTACATGCTGCTCCAAAGCCAACTGGCAAGACGGGGATAGAAAATGGATTCCAGGTCCTTTTTGTAAAAATAGGACGGCGCACCACTAAATACCGTGTTTATCTGTGGCCAGCTGCTTTGTGTGCCACTGATCTGGCAAAACGATGCCTTCTTTCGGAGGTTTCTGCCGAAGATGCCTTTTGGAAGTGATAGTCCATTAGCTCAGGCAGTATCTGTAGGAAGCTGACTTTGCAACTGTTTGGGTAGTTTATTTTAAGAAGGCAACTTCTCCGCCTCTAAATCCGAACGGTTTTTAGGAGCTGTGCCTACTAGGCATTGTATAAATCAGGGGTGTCCAACCTTGGTCATTTTAAGACTTGTGGACCTCAACTCCCGGTGATGCTGGCTGGGGAATTCTGGGAGTTGAAGTCCACAATTCTGGCTGGGGAATTCTGGGAGTTGAAGTCCACAATTCTGGCTGGGGAATTCTGGGAGTTGAAGTCCACAATTCTGGGAGTGGAAGTCCACATGTCCTAAAGTGGCCAAGGCTGGACGCCCTTGGTCTAAAACAGAAATCAGTAACGTTCATGCACTCCTACCTTTCCAAGGTTCTCTTGTTCTGTGATCATCTTGGAATACTGATCCCTACGGAAAACAAGCCATTGAAGAACAAGAGTTATATCGCAATTTTAGAATGTTTGGAAGTACTTCGGGGAAGTTACACGGGGCAACTCACAGGCTAACAACAACAGAGTCCTTGGAACTACGGAGAACCCAGGCGTTTTCCCCACCATCCTCTCCCCACTCTGCTAAGGTAGGGCGCAGATCCCTGATTTCCTGTCGTGGGAAGCCAGAAAGTGCAGGAAGGATGTGGGGAAGTCTCTTTGGCCTTCTCTTTTTCTCAGCAACTCGGCTGAAAACTCGCTGCCTTCTTAGAAAAGGATCTCCAAGGGAGTTGCAAGGAAAAGAAAGGAGTTCCAGGGGTTCCTTTCTCCTCCCATCAAACCTTTGAAGCCGTGGTGCTGGTGAGGGCTATCAAAGAGGTGTAAATAAGGCATAAGCAAGCTGGGTGTCCTTGGGCCAATCACCAGAGACGGTGGGTTCTAGTCCCGCCTTAGGTATGAAAGTCAGCTGGGTGGCTTTGGGCCAATCACCAGGAGACAGTGAGTTCTAGTCCTGCCTTAGGCAAGAAAGCCAGCTGGGTGACCTTGAGCCAATCACCAGGAGACGGTGAGTTCTAGTCCCACCTTAGGTATGAAAGTCAGCTGGGTGGCTTTGGGCCAATCACCAGGAGACGGTGAGTTCTAGTCCCGCCTTAGGCAAGAAAGCCAGCTGGGTGACCTTGAGCCAATCACCAGGAGACGGTGAGTTCTAGTCCCACCTTAGGTATGAAAGTCAGCTGGGTGGCTTTGGGCCAGTCCTACTCTCTCAGCCCAACCCACCTCAGAGGGTTGTGCTTGGGGGGAAAAGAGGAGGGAGGGAGGGACGAGGATTAGGTGTGCTCATCGCCCGGAGTCATTTATTAAAATATAATAGCAATAGACTTATATACCGCTTTCCAGTGCTTTCCAGCCCTCTCTAAGCGGTTTACAGAATCAGCACATTGCCCCCCCAACAATTTGGGTCCTCATTTTACCCACCTCGGAAGGGTGGAAGGTTGAGTCAACCTTGTAAAGGTGGGATACAAGTAAATAAGTAACTTTCTCATATAGCAAGGAATGAAGTGATGTAGGGTAAGGAGTGGCAGAACCTGGGTGGGGAGGGTGGAGTGAAAGGAGGAATTAGTCTAGAATCCCTACGTAGCCATAAGTGAACTAAACCCAATTTCCCTTGAATTCCGTGGAACCTCCTCTAAGTCCTAACAGGTGCTGAGAAGATTCGCGTTTGTGGGCCTGATCCTTCGTACCTGACAGGTGACTTTCTTTCTCTCCCTTCTACTACCAAGACATTTAGACCTTCACTCTGTTCTCATTTTCCAGGCTGTCCCATCACACACACACACACACACACAATGACATTTTCCGATGGGAGAAGAGATATTTGCGTCAGGAACACATTTTCCACTCGGAGGTCAGGATCTTCTCTTTGCTTCTTTTGGCAACAGGACGCCCTCACCTTCCAGGCCATTACCTTAGGATCTCTCCCAGGATTCGCAGATCTGTTTGTTTTTTCTTTTCTTTTCTTTTCTTTTTTTTTTTTTAAAAAGAGGCCGGCTCCTGAAACCAGATTTGTTTTCTTTTCTTGGCTATTTAAACGATGCTTGGAAAGAATGCCGCTTAATTTTGAAAGTCCACAGCTATTTTTAGAGAGCCAAATTAACTTTTTTGCATTCCTGACGGCTGACTCCATGGAACAGAGATGGGGAAGGGATCAGGAGGACGAAGGAACTTCTGGTTCCCGACTTCGGGGGCCCGATGTTTATGGGTTGTCGGAATGCGGCTTCCATTCCAGGGCTTATCGAAGGATTTGGAGAAACTCATTTGCTGGGACGCACAGGTGGTTGGCTTGTCCAAACCTTCCGACGAAGAGAAGTCGGACGGTTTGGGCATTTTTTTTTTGGGCTCGCTTGGCCCTAGTAGGACGGCCTTCATTAATGGGGTGGCAAATTTCACAGAAATGCAAGAATGCTACAGCTGAACACGGCAGGTATGTGAAATGCGGAATCCCTCGCTATGGGGGAGCGCTTCTCCCAGTTTCAAATCTGGGGTAGAACTGGGCCAAGAGAGCGGGTTGAGGAGCACTGTGGTCAGTTTGGACTTCCAGAAACAAAAGTTCTGCCTCTTCCTCCCGACTCCGAGAACGTTCGAAAGTTATCCTCAGATACCCTGAGCCGAGGTGGCGCAGTGGTTAGAGTGCAGTACTGCAGGCTACTTCAGCTGACTGCTAGCTGCAGTTCGGCAGTTCAAATCTCACCGGCTCAAAGTTGACTCAGCCTTCCGTCCTTCCGAGGTGGGTAATATGAGGACTCAGATTGTTGGGTTTTGCAAGAGGCTGACTCTGTAAATTGCTTAGAGAGGGCTGTAAAAAACACTATGAAGCGGTATAGAAGTGCTATTGCTACCCCGACAAAGTTTTCCTTCGAAGGTCTACAAAGCAATTACTCTAAAGCGGTGTTTGTCAACCCTGGGGCACCCGGAATTCTCCAGCCAGCATTAGGGGAATTCTGGGAGTTGAAGTCCGCACGTCTTCAAGTGGCCCAGATTGCGAAACGCTGCTCTAAAGTACTTGATATGGCTACTCGCCATGTGAAATCCTAAACAAAACATACAAATCACTAAGCTGACCCAGACACAGGAACTCATCCAGGCAGGAAGTTCTCTGCTAAAGTCGTGCCCCCCCCCCCACTCCCCTTTTGCTCAGTGTTGGCCTCATTCTCCTCCTCGATCTCAGCTTCTTTTCCTCCCTTCAGACAGATAATAAAATCCTCTGCAAATATTTGGAGATGTAATCTGCTCCTTGTCCCTGGCTGCCCTTCCATTGAAGCACCATAAACAGACAGCTCGGGAGAGGGAACTCAGTGGCACAAGCGGTATTTTGCAGCTGCGGTGGCCACGGGCGTCCCCACGCAAGGCGCGTGTGACAAAGCATATCCTGTGATGTCAGGACGTAAACCCCACCGCCTGCGTGTCAGCGGGGACAGAAGCGTGGAATACCACCACATCTGGGGGGCCTTGTCACCCAATTTCCGTTTACTGCAGGTTCCTCTGGCTGCAGCCTTCTTCCCCTACTGAACATAGAATCATAGAGTGGGGAGGCACCCCGGAAGTCATCTAGTCCAACCTCCTGCCCACTCCAGGGGACTCTATACCTGACTGCCTTCTTTCTTTCCTGTTGATCCGCAGAAACGTACATTTTCACCTCATCTTTGACCCGTTGCAGCTGTGCTTCCGAAATCTAAAAAAACAAAAAGAAGAAGAATATCTGGATTTAGATCTCGAACAGCCCTCCTTCCTGTCTGGGAAAAAAATGTTAGTTTCTTTCACCAACATACCATTTTCATGCAGTTGACCTGATGATAGCTGCTTTCTTCCTGTAAACACTCCTCCCGAAGGCTCTTCACCTCCTGATGGGAGAGAAGGGAGATTTTGAAGAGGGAAGAAAGAGACTCAGCCCTCTGGAGCGCAAGCCGCAGGCCAGGTAATGGCGGAGGTGAAAGACGGAAGCCCCCTTCCCCCAAGATGCTGTTGGACAGAAGCTGCCATCGTCCTTGACGGATTCAGTGAATGAGATCTGGAGACCAACCATAACCGAAGGATGCCAGCTTCTTACTCCTAAAATATTCTGCTTCCATTTTTGTCCAAAGAGAAAAAAAAAAAAACCCTAAAACAGGAGCTGGGAGATTGAATTGGCCCAAGCACAGATTAAAAAGGTAAAGGTTCCCCTCATACATATGTATTAGTCGTTCCCGACTCTAGGGGGCGGTGCTCATCTCCGTTTCAAAGCCCAAGAGCCAGCGCTGTCCGAAGACGTCTCCGTGGTCATGTGGCCGGCATGACTCAATGCCAAAGGTGCACGGAACGCTGTTCCCTTCCCACCAAAGATGGTCCTTATTTTTCTACCTGCATTTATTTTTATCTGCTTTCGAACTGCTAGGCTGGCAGAAGCTGGGGCAAGGAATGGGAGCTCACCCCGTTACGCGGCGCTAGGGATTCGAACTGCTGAACTGCCGACCTTTCTGATCAACAAGCTCAGCGTCTTAGCCACTGAGCCACTGTGTCCCTTAAGCACGGATTAGATGTGCCTATTTTATCTCACAGCCACAACTTGGAGCACAGGCTACCGTTGGGGGTTCCCTCAAATAAATCTTGTTTTGCTCAACTCCAAACCTGAATGTCACTTAATCTAAACCAGCCCATGATATGGGGAGGAGGGAGGGGGGGAACGGGGCCAGGCGGGACAAGATGGAGAAGGATTCTCCCCCCCTCTCTCCTGCTTGCCTACCTGCTCCAAGGAGGAACGCTTGCTTTCCAAACCAGCGGCACAACTGTCGTACTGAGATTTTTTCTCTTCAGATTCTTGGGTTAATTCCTGGGGAGGAGGAAAAAAAGGGTGTGTGGCATTGGTGGGTTTCAAATTTTTTTTACTACCGGTTCTGTGGGTGTAGCTTGGTGGGCGTGGCATAATTTGATGGGTGTGGCAGGGGAAGGATACTGTAAAATCTCCATTCCTACCCCTCTCTGGGAGAAGGGCACTGCAAAATCCCCATTTCCTCCCGATCAGGTGGGACTCGGGAAGCAGAGAATAGATGGGGGCGGGGCCAGTCAGAATTTTTACTACCGGTTCTCTGAACTACTCAAAATTTCCGCTACCGGTTCTCCAGAACTGGTCAGAACCTGCCGAAATCCACCTCTGGTGTGTGGATACAACAGGTGGCCCCTGGCAGCCCAAGCCCACCTGTCTAAATCCAAGAGACCCCTGAGCCTTGCTGTGCAGGACAAGGCATCAGCTGGCGGGAAAGATTCCTGGCTTCCTTGATGCTTGTTACAATAAATTGCTACCCAACACACTTAAGTAAGGAATGGAGGAATGGAGGAATTTGCTCAGGTGCTCGTAGGGCACCGTAAGGCTCATCGGGACAAGGATTCTGCTTTTTGGGGAAGCTTAGGTCAGAACAAGTGGGGGCGTGCCAGCCTCATCCCACGAGCATTGCCTGCACTCACCTGGCACCTCTGTCGCAGCTGCCTGAGGTCTTTGATGATTGGGGCCAAGCTTGACTTTTTATCGGCTACCAAGGTGTTCAGTTTTTTCACCTGTGGGGAAGGAAGGCGGTGCTGTGAGCGCGCCCGCTGAATGGGAGCCGAAGTAGACGAGGAAGGACCTGCCACATTTAGAAGGGAGCCCCTTTGCAGCATCCTGGGGGTAAGGGGTGGCAGAGGGTGGGGTCAGGGTTAGGAGGGGCTCTTTCTATCCCATCCCTTGTGAAGCCTCTCTGGACAGTACCATGTCAGACATGTTGTCCAGAGTCCGGCCTTTCATGTCATCCATTTCGCTCTTGACGGCCGACACCCTCTCCAGCTCCTCCTGGGTGTAGCTGTAGCCGGAGATCCCTTTCTTGTCTTCGATGGCTTGCTGGGGGAACAAAAGAGAGAAACAGGACTTTCCGGAGGGATCAGGCTCCTTCAGAAGTTGCAGGGTTCCAGCTCAAAACGCATGGGGCCGCCCAACTCAGTCTCAGGGACTCCCCGCCGCTTACACAGATTAAACAAACCCAATATAAAAAAACAATAAAAAGCGCTAATTCCTGCCCCGCCCCATGATAACAATTAAGAGAATTAAATAAGCCACTTGAGGGGTGGGGTGGGGGGTTCATCCCTCTCTGGGGCATCCAGGCCCGTTAGCCAAACCAACGGGGCCTTGCGAAAGAGTGTCAAAGGAGGGTGGGGGGGAGGGCAATCTTATCTCTGTGGGCATGCATTGCAGGGCTGGCTGGGGAATTCTGAGAGTTGAAGTCCACAGGTCTTAAAAGCTAGCAAGATGAAGGCACCCCTGCTCTAAAAGATAAACACCGGACCAAACTACAAACCCTAGTTGATTTCTAAAGAAGAATATAATCGCAGAAATGGCCGTTTGGCTGTGAAATGCCATGTTGCATGCAATTAAGTTCCGGCCCGTGACAGAATAACTGGATTGACGCAAGCTGGACCATGGTTTGTTTGACTCCCAATTGTTAACTAAGCCACAACCGGCTGGATTTACCACCATGCACGCACCAAACAAGCCACATTACGTAAACCCAGCTAACGATTTTGTCGTTCTTCGTGTTCCCTGCCAGGCCTCCCCGGGATCCTTCCTGGAATTTAAGATGGGCTCGGGATCTCCCGTTGACGTTGCCATCAAAACCCCGGGCAGTCCTGGCTTTAAAGGACAGGAGGGAGAGTTACCAATTGCTGCTGGATGTCTTCGTGCCGCTGTTTCAGAAGCTCTTCCGTCCGTTGCAGGATGCCGTACTCGGCCGTGATCTCAGCTATTTCCAGACGTTTCTTCTTGTAAAGGGTGTTTTTGCTTCGAAGCTTGTTAACGTATCGCTTGAACTGAAATGAGAAGGATCACAATCCTTGGCCGTGCAAAGATGCTCGGTCCAGCTCGGGTCCTTAGGACAGAATATTTAAATAACCTTTTCCTTCTCTTTCAAAAGGGAGAGGAATCAAGAAATCAGGCTCTCCTGGGTAGAAATAGAAAACTCGCCTTTAAAAGATCATTGTTTAGATATGTTTGAGTGTTTCATATATATACACACACACCAAAAGCTTTGCATTTCTTTGTTCGGCTTTTCAACGTTGCCTTAAACTGATGAAAACTTTTAAAACGTTTTTTAAAAAGAAAAGAGAGTTGGGGTGCACAGAGCCCTCCCCAGCGTAAAACATAGCGTCCCATTTGACGAACAAATTCTTACAGTCCGAGGCGAACTCTCTGTGAGGACCCCCCACCCGCCAATAACTTCATGCGCTATAAAAAGGTCTCCCGGGCAAAGAGCCCATCTTAAAATCGTGCCAGTTCATCTGCCATCTTTTGCCAAGGTCTCCTCTACTTCCCTGGGCTCCTGCAACTATTTTTAAACCCAAAGCTGCAAAACGTTTTTCACCCGGAGAGCAAAGCCAGATTTAAACCGCCTCGTGTTTTAAAAAGACCGAGGTCCTGACTGCTCGAAGAACAACTGTCTTTGCTGCCCGCGCCACCAACGCCCGGGAAGGTCGCAAGTTAGCGCGCAACTTGACAAAGCAACGGGGCTGAAGGAAAATCAGGCTTGTTCGGATTTAAGCCGGGGAATGGCAGGGTGCCTATGAGGGGTGGGCTTCAAAGATTTTACCAAGGGGTTCTCTGTCCGGTTCAGTGGTGGGTTGCTCCCGGTTCGCAAGAACCGGTAGTAAAAATCTGTAGTAGTTCGGAGAAGCAGTAATAACATTGGTTGGCCACACACCCCGAACCGGTCACCGGCCCGGTCACCGCTCGCTTACCCCACTGGAGGGCTTTTTGAACTTCTGGCAGGCCCATTTTTCACCCAACCGGTCAGTCCTAGAGGAGATCAACCCTGACTGACTGCTCTTTAGAAGGCCAGATCCTGAAGAAGAGACTCAAATCCTTTGGCCGCCTAATGAGAAGGAAGGACTCCCTGGAGAAGAGCCTGATGCTGGGAACGATGGAGGGCAAAAGAAGAAGAAGGGGACTATGGCAGAGAATGAGGTGGCTGGATGGAGTCCCTGAAGCAGTCAGCATGAGCTTCAATGGACTCCAGAGGATGGTAGAGGACAGGAAGGCTTGGAGGAACGTAGTCCATGGGGTCGCGATGGGTGGGACACAACTTCGCAACTAACAACAACAAGGCAACATTGCCATGAAAAGGGGACTCTTCTGTATGTTGGCTTGGCCATACTTTCCCCAAGGTGCATAAAACCAGGTTTCCATCCATCTCTATCATGGAGCTGTGTAAAGCAATTCTCCCTTTCAGGCTTCTGGCTTGTTGAAAGAGGTAAATAAAACCAGAGAATTAACACTCGTTTTAGTTTCCCCCCCACACACACCCCTTCTCCCCAACTCTGGGAGAGAAAGAGAGAAGTAAAAAAAAAAACAACAACAACAACAGCAACAACAAACCAAGAAGACAAAAATTAAACTCCCAACCGCCATTTCAATGAGATGAAAAGAGAAGCTCCTTCATTATCTCAGCGGGAAGCCCTCAAATAAAAGTTTGCAGAAGCCGCAGCCGGAAAAAACGTGGAGCTGTTTTACTGCCCATCCAATTAATGTAATAAGGGCTCGGCAGGCAATTAAGAGAATTTCGTCTGAGCAAATTGCTGGCCGTGACAAGCTCTGGACCAATTGCTCACTCAAGAGCCCCCCCCCACCCCAACGAGGCTCACATCGCTCAGGGGGAATGTCACTTTCGGGGTCCCTTCTATTCTCGGGGATGGGGGATAAGCCCCCTCAATGTCCACCAGAAAGGAGGAAAGAGGGAGGCAAACGGGAAAGCACACCGATACCCATGTGCCTGACTCCAAGCTCCTGTGGCAAAGATGGCTTAGAACTCTGGTGGAATTAAAAATGGGACGCGCTCTTTAGAAGGGCCAGGCAGGTAATTCTTAATAGTAATAGCTCATTCTTAATAGCTCATTCTGCCTCTTTGCTGGCATGGAGTTTGCCCGATTTTAAAGACTTTGCCCTCAATTTAGCTGGAGGTTTTCTCGGAGACCCCACTTCTGAACAAACAGAAACAGCTGGGAAGCATTTGGCTCAGGAGTGCTTGAGTTTTCAACTGATTTCAGGGCAGACGGGCCTGAAATAGAAATCTTCTTTTTACAAAATATGGCACCAAGCCAGCATTGTGGTGTCAGAACATGCTCAGGTGGCTTACAATGCGGATCCTTCTTCGTTTTTTTAGAGTGACCCAAAAATCTATTCTGCACATTTTCTCTCCTCCCTAACTTTTGGCTAGCAAAGATACCAAAGGAAGGACAAAAGAGAGACGCAAATGTCGAAGTCCAATCACCAGGAGACGGTGAGTTCTAGTCCTGCCTTAGGTGCGAAAGCTGGCTGGGTGATTTGGGGCCAATCATCAGGAGACGGTGAGTTCTAGTCCCCCTCTAGGCTTGGAAGCTGGCTGGCTGATTCTAGGCTAATTCCTCCCTCTCAGCCCAACCTACCTGACAGAACTGTTGTGGGAAAATAGGAGAAGGAAGGAGTATTATGTATGTTCGCCACCTTGGGTTATTTAAAAAGGCAGGATAAAGATCTATTAAATAAACGACCAACCTACTAGAAGAAAAATAACCACCCTACCAGGAATCCCAGCTCCCTAGAACTGGTATTCAACTGCAAAGAGTACAATGTACCATGAAGGAGAGCTAAAATTATCCCCGGTTTACCTAACATCCCTCGTAACTGAACCGTCTCTCCTTCTCTCTCGTGCAATTCCCTAATTTTTACGGTTTGATAGCTGCAGGAAGAAGCTGCCCAGCCTGGCCTGGATTTTTCTTTTTTAACGATGCCGTCCCTTCCGCAAGAGGCTGCTTTAAGCCTCTTGAACATCTTCCCCAGTTTCCCCCTTAAAAAATGGGGAAAAAAAATTAAATAAATCCACCCACTATTTTCCTCTGCTTGCACAAAGGCTGAGCTTCCCTTGCTTCGGAAAGCAACGTGCTCCCCTCATTTGGGGGGGGGGGGGAGCATAAGCCTGAGCTGACCTTTCTGGGGAGGAGGTGTTAAGACCTCAGCCGAGGATACAATTGCTGGCATGCAGAAGACGTCCAGGCAGGGAAGGCCTTGATTCATTGGAGCACCAAACTTAGTGTGAGAGAAAGGCCGTAAGGGGATACCAGTAACTCAAACCCCTGGGGGGGGGGGGGGGTGCAGGCTGGAAGCGACTGAGGTCTCATCACAAATCATTAAGGGCTCTAACTTCATGTCTAAAGTATTAAACGACGTTATAGAGCATTGCACACCATAAAAGCTAGACACAAGGACAGTTTTTCCTGCATGCTTACTAAGACTGTATCACTATTCTTCTTCTCATCCTTCCTATTACCTATCTCCTCCTACTTATGACTATAGGCTTGTTGCTTGTATCTTTACGATTTATATTGTTTTATTTAGTTTCCTAGTATGATTTGATTGCTTGTTTAGTATCCTATGACTATCACTAAGTGTTGTGTCTTATGGTTCTTGATGAACGTATTTTTTTATGAGAGCTTATGCACCGAAGACAAATTCCTTGTATGTCCAATCACACTTGGCCAATAAAGAATTCTATTAAAGACGGGTCCAGATTTGGTACCTGTTCTGCGAAGAGACGAGGGTGGGGTATCTCAAAGCAAGGGGGTCTTTAAGCTGGCATTGTCCTGCTTTCTGGCAAGGAATTCCAGGGACGTCCAGAAGCCACCAAGGGGACATTCACATCCTGACTTATGGATGTGAACTCGCTCGTTCAGCATCCTTGATTCCTGGAAAATCTCTGCGGCTCGGAGTTTTTAAGATGTGTAAGAAAGCTAAGAATACTTGGAGGCTGGAATCGAATTGTGCTGAATCAAAAACCAGGGACAAATCCAACCGTGAGGTTCTTTGCTCTCAAACACCTTCGTTAGGGTCAGGAGATTAAAAACCGCCCGCTGGGTCGAAAGAGAGAGCAGGAGGATGGTTTAAACATACAACAACGTAAGATCAAGCCTGAAATAGATAGAGGTATTCAGACATTGGTGACTCTCCTCGGCAGCCCTGTTCTTGGATGGAACTCCAATCGAAAAGGTGGAGAAGACATACAGAAGGCTTCAAAAGGGCCATGACCGAGAATCAATAGCTGTTGTGTGAACTGAACCTGCAAGTTGTTCACACTGGTGCTCATCTTTTCTTCATTCCATATAGCAGTCCAGTCATAAACTCAACAACTACCTAATTCTCCATTTCCATTCGGTGGGTGTTCTAATTTATCTTCACATTTTAGCTACTCAACCCATCGTTCCCATCAGATGTGTTGACAACATGAAATTGTTTGTGAGGTACTTAAAACCTCGCGGACACGCAACAGATAAGATCTTTGGCCTCTCTAACAGGACATGTTCCTGTTGTATAGTATAATCACTGCTGGCACCAGGGTCACAAAGCACAGAGCCTTCCTGGGGTTTTGCTCCTACAAACGGTTTGCTCGGAACTAATCTACTACTTAAAAAGAAGAGCCACCGAGGCCAGGTTTCTGGAATAAATCCTCAACTCAGAATTCTTCCAGATAACAAGGGAAGCCGTCTTGGGAACCCCAACAATGTTTTGCAGGCAAAATGGCCATTTCCTTACCTCATCGCCCTTCAAGACTTCTGTCCCGTCCAGTTCCCGAGCCTGGCTCGACTTCTGTATCATCTGTCTCTCCAAGGTGGTGATCTCTTCCTTGGCGGTCTGAAGTTCCTCCGCCTTGGCGGTTTTCTTCCGCGAAATGATGGAGGCCTGTGAGGATTCTCAGACTGGTTAGTATTAGGGCGTCAAAAGTGGACGATGCCAGGAAAAGAGCTGACATGCCAACCTCAGTAGCTTTAGGGAACTGAAGTCTACCCATGATGGATGGGGAATTCTAGGAGCTGAAATCTACCCATGATGGACAGGGAATTCTAGGAGTTGAAGTCCACCCATGATAGATGGGGAATTCTGGGAGTTGAAGTCCACCCATGATGGATGAGAAATTCTGGGAGTTGAAGTCTACCCATGATGGACGGGGAATTCTGGGAGTTGAAGTCCATCCATGATGGACGGGAAAATCTGGGAGTTGAAGTCCACTCAAGCTGGCTGGAATTGAAGTCCACACATCTTAAAATTTGCCCGGGAAACATTATGTTAGACACATTGCAAGTTATCATTTAAATCAGGGATGGCAACTTTTAAGACTTGTGGATTTCATGTGGTTTAGGTCATGTTGGTCTATAAAAGCTCAAGTGGGCCAGTCTTTCTATAGAGCCCACTGATATGTAACGTCTAACACAAGGACAAATAATGTTCAAGGCAGAACTACATATTACAACTAAAATATCACAGGAGGATCACACCGCCACCTTTGTGACAAATGTCTTCAAAGGAAACCCAAACCAGGTGTTTTTAGTCATTCAAAAAGGCAGACTTTGCCATTGCACAGGTAATTTTGAAGGCACCTTCCAACATCTGGCTGAAATCATTTGGTCTGGGCGTTAGCCAAGCCTTTTACTTCTCACCTGGGCCCACGGTGACAAATGGGGTGAAAAACACAACAGGGCCCTCCGGTAAAGTCGATGAAAGGGTCCCGTTGAGCCGGGCACAGAAGGCCACCTGTTTTTGACTAAGTGAGGAGTTCTGAATTCCTGGCATGGCTCCTCTGAGGGATGTCAACACTTTATAGAAAGAGGCAACTGGTCTCTTGTACCGGCACATTATGTAGCATACTTACTTAGCCTTGTAACACAAGGCTCACAACAACAAAAGGCCCTGGATCACATTCGCTACCCAAAATTGTATCTTGTTCCACCTATTAAATTATTGTTGGCTAACAGTTCTGGAATCATCAGATGCTCCCCAATACAATGGCCGCCCTATCAAGAAAAGTCCCACTGGATAGGATTTTAGTGTGGAATACAGATAGTCCTCGACTTACGACAGTTCATTTAGTGACCGTTTGAAGTTACAAGGGCACTGAAGAAAAGAGACTTTTTACGACCAGAATTTCCACGGTCACGTGATTAAAATTCAGACACTTATGCAACTGACTCATTTTTACGACAGTCGCAGCGTCCCGGGGTTAGTGATCTCTTCTGCGACCTTCTGGCAAGCAAAGTCCACGGGGAAGCCAGACTCACTTAACAACCGTGTTACTGACTTAACCACGGTAGCGATCCACTTAACAACGGTGGCAGGAAAAGTTGTTAAAATGGGGCAAAACTCACTTAACCAACGTCTCGCTTAGCGACAGTAATTTTGGCGTCGTAACTCGAGAGCTACCTGTAATTTCAATTTCTCCTCGCGCTCATCCTGCCAAGAATTTCTTCTCACCTGTTGCCGGTACATCGAAAATTTACTATCGATGGGTTCGTACTTCATCATCCTCTTCTCAATTAATTGATTGATTTGGGCGTTGACCTCCTTTATCTGCAACGACAGAAGATTCGAGAAAAACGTTTTTCGCAATAAAGGCAAACCGAGTTTGCAGATAGAAGCCAGTTCCAGAAATAGGCTAACTTCTCACTAATGGATTTGAATGAGGTGGGGGGAAGGGGGGCGGGGGTTTACAGCCAAAAGACACTTTCTGGAATTTTGGACAAACTCTTCTACAATTACGCCGGGCGGGTTTTAAAATAGCAAATGTCAACCGCTTGTTTTCACTTTGCTTGTGTGCTTTTCAGCGCTTGAAGCTTTTGTCGGCGAGCAAGCAATTCAAGCCAGACTTCTAGAGCTGGAAGGGGATGTTAGGCTATGGAGTCCAATGACTTGCTCAGGTCAAGAGTCCCAGTTAAAATCCCGTAACAGGTGCGGTTCAGTCTCTGCTTACATAAATTCGCTGAAAAGGCAGGGATTCGTTGCTTAAACCTGACTACGTTCTATCAAAAACCAGTTAGTGTAAAAAGCTAATATATAGAGAACAATGAATTGTTATTTATTATGCTCAAACTAGAGGTTGAGGAAGGGACGCGGTGGCTCAGTGGCTAAGACGCTGAGCTTGTCGATCAGAAAGGTCGGCAGTTCAGCAGTTCGAATCCCTAGTGCCGCGTAACGGGGTGAGCTCCCGTTCCTTGTCCCAGCTTCTGCCAACCTAGCCGTTCGAAAGCAGGTAAAAATCGCAAGTAGAAAAATAGGGACCACTTTTGGTGGGAAGGGAACAGCGTTCCGTGCCCCTTTGGCGTTGAGTCATGCTGGCCACAGGACCACGGAGACGTCTTCGGACAGCGCTGGCTCTTCGGCTTTGAAACGGAGATGAGCACCGCCCCCTAGAGTCAGGAACGACTAGCACTTATGTGCCAGGGGAACCTTTACCTTTACGAGATTGAGAAAATACACGAAGAGGCAGCTGCAGTGGGGCTGCAAATCTAAACAACAACTATTGTATTACCTAAATGACGGAGATTGGTTTCAAGGCCGTCTCCAATTTTACAGCCCAATTCGTATTTTTAAAGGCTTGGTTTCCCCATCCTGTCTGCTGTGATTTATCTTTTGAAATAAAGACACACCACGGAGCCTCTTCTTTCATTCCTGCTTGTTTGAGTGACACTGTGTAAATCAAAGGCACTTTATTGGACAGGAAACCGAGATAAAAACCCGCACCTGTAAATCTAAATTTAAATCCACTTCTTTTGTAAACCTCTTGATTTCCCTCCAGCTCACTGCCCTGCTGCTCAAGCCGCGAAGAGAGACGCTCGACCGATACCGGATTTCTTTGCTCCTCACTCAAGGTTGATCGTTTTTACTAAAAATAAGCAGCCTGACAGCGCGTTAACTAGCAATGCTACTTTGGGGTTTCTGCTAATAAGGAAATGGATATCGATTCATGAATTTATAAAGCAGGGGGAGGAGATTGACTTTGCAACCTTCTGGCGTTTCATGAATGAGGGCGCTGGGTCGTTCCAGCTCCTGAATGTTGAAAAGGGTCTCTCCTGGGATAATCTCCAGGGAGGCCAACGTTATCCCGAGATGACCCCTGCCATCTATTTCAAGGCATGTGGACAATGCCTGGGCAGTTGCAAGAGAGGGTGAATGTTAAGCCTTCTTAGGCTAACCTGGTGCCTTCGGAAGGGAGTGGGTTACAGCTCCCATGCTTCCCAGCCAGCCTGGATTGACTCCGAATATGTCCACTCTTAACACACCCCTCTTACCGGCAGGCTTCCCAAGGCCATTTGGCCAGAGCCTGCCTTGGAAAAAAAATAATAGCAACTATCCTCTATAGATGGAATGGTCTTTAGTTATTTAGGGCAAGATTGTTGTTATTATTATTACTGTGTGGCCCTTGATGCTCTCTACGCTTGTTTTCTTGCAGACGTTTCACGACCCAACTAGGTAACCTCATCAGTGCTATTTATTTTCCGGCCCACCTACTTTGGATTCCAGCTCGTTGAGATCCGACTGGCCCATGGCTGGCTCGGCCACCACTTTCTGCAGGAGGAGCAACGACTGTTTCTTCGTTTCCAGCTCTCGGGGAAATTTCTCGGAGACCAAATAAGCGTTGAACTTTGTCTCTTCTTCTAGACTCTTCATTAAGCCTGAACAACAAAGCAGAACAAAACCCTCACATCCGCATGTGTCTAAACAAAGGGAGGAGAAGGGACGTTTAGCGTCAGGCTGTAATGACTGTAATTTAGACCCAGCTAATTTAGCAGCCGGTTGCGTTAATTTCTGTGGGAACCAATAAGGAAGGAGGTCCCCGTGTTTCAATTGGCAGAGATAAATATACAGCACGTTAGCAGATATAAAGTCAGCTGGAGAAACCCCAAAAGCGCATGGATTTTTGTAGAAAGAGATGTCAATTTTTTCCCCCTCCATTTCCTGAACAGGGATAAAAGGTGGAAGAAAAAAAAAATTCAGTCTAGATCAGCGTCAGTATTTAAAGGCATGCGCAGCCGGTCCCCGACATTTCCTCTGGTTTCCTCCACGCGCCCCCAAATAATAAGACCTCCCCGAAAATAAGGCCAAGCACTTATTTCAGGGTTCAGAAAAATATAAGACAGGGTCTTATTTTCGGGGAAACACGGTATCAATCTTATTTGAATTACCGTAGAATGTATGACACCCAGGCGCACATTGATATGTTTGTAAAAAACAAACAACAAACTTTTTTTTTTAAAGAAAACTGCCTACTTCAGACTGTGAGATTAGCGCCCCCCCACCTCCGTCCCACCGGGACCAAAAGCCATCCTAATTTCCCCCCAGTTTTCAAAGAATCTTGACTTTTGCAAGGAGGCTAGAGGAGAAAAAAATAAAATAAAATGCACTTTAGGGTTTTCTATTATCCTTCATAATCTCTTCTCCCCCCCTCCCCCCGACGTTTCTTTGTAGAGTGTCTAAGGCCAGACCATGCCTGGGGCTTCAGGTCCCTCGAGGGCCATTTTGCCAGAGGCATCCTTACGTGTGCAAAGCTGTGAGTTCGTATTCATCCGAAGTTGGGTTTTCCCCCCATCTCTTCTTAGAAGAAAGAAAAGAGCAATCTACCCATATAGGGGGGAGGAAAGAGGAAGACTGTTTTTTGTGAGGCTGCACTAAGGAACGTGCTCAAGACAGAGAGAGGAAGACAGAGTCGTCTCCATCAAATCGCCTGCCGTTCAGTTCAAGACGAAGAGAGCTTCTCTCCCGAGGCTTAAGGCCAGGGCTGAAATTCAGCAGGTTCTGGAGAACCGGTAGCGGAAATTTTGAGCAGTTCGGAGAAACCGAATATTATTTGATTTGGAATGTTTGGTACAACTGGTTAGGTAGTAGATGTAAAGATTAGGAAATTAGCAAGGGAAGATGATTAACGAACCAGTAAGCAGAATTAAGTACGACTATAAAGATAGATGAAGAATATGTAACATTATGGTGTGATAAGATGTGATAAAATGGAAAATGTACATTATAAAATGTAAAAAATAGCGAGAGTAATAAATACACATTGTATGCATATTAGCATATATAAAGGAATATGCTAATGCGCCTTGGTGGCGCAGCAGACTAAAGTGCTGTTAAGTAGCACCAGCTGCCTGCAATGACTGCGAGTTCAAATCTCACCAGGCTCAAGGTTGACTCAGCCTTCCATCCTTCCGAGGTGGGTAAAATGAGGACCCGGATTGTGGGGGCAATAAGCTGACTTTGTATTAAAAAAAAGACCACCGCTTAGGGGGCAACCCTACCGCCGAAAACCCTACTAAGCAGGTACAAAAGTATGAAAAGCTATTGCTTAACGCATTGTAAGCTGTCCTGAGCTTCCAGAGAAAAGGCCCTTGCTGTTTGCCCAGATCTCAAATGCAGAAGTCAGACCATCATTTGTTGATGATATTCGGAAAGCTCCTGTCAACCTTCTGTAAAATAAAAGGGAGCTGTTGTTGATTTTTTTTCGGTTTTGACATTCTTCAACCTAATTCTTCTAATCCTTGTGTTGATACCAAACAGAGACAAGGACCAAAGATGTAAGTGGTTCTGTTGATACTATAAACACCGGTGGTTTCCGTTTTTTGCCAGGAAAAACGTAAAAAAAAATTCTGCAGCAGAATTGAGGCCTAATGTTAAGATTTAGAGAGATTTGAGGCCTAACGTAAGATTTGTGACTGCACTCGTCAAAATGTATATATATATACCCTGTTTCCTCCAAAATAAGGCATCCCCTGATAATAAGCCTAATCGGGCTTTTGAGCACATGGCAATAAGGCCAAGCACTTATTTCAGGGTTCAAAAAAATATCAGACAGGGTCTTATTTTTGGGGAAACATGGTATATAGTGTATATAGTCTGAGCTTACCCAAAAAATAAACAGTGTGAAGACTGTTTATGGCAGAGGTCTCCAACCTTGGCAACTTTAAAGCCTGGAGGACTTCAACTCCCAGAATTCCCCAGCCAGAATTCTAGGAGTTGAAGTCCTTCAGGCTTAAAGTTGCCAAGGTTGGAGACCCCTGGTTTATGGAGATTCTCTGTCATCCAGGTCAAGGTTGTCCCAAAGGTGCTTTTTTCAAGAGGCAACTGGACTTTCTGGTTTTTTCTCTGAAGACGTTTCACTTCTCATCCAAGGAGCTTCTTCAGCTCTGCGTTAGTTGTGCCTTCTTTATAAATTCTGCGACCTGCTAATTGATGTCTAAATAATGTAAGGAGGAGCGTTCCTCCTGCTTCTTTCTCTGTCTTTTCTACTTTTTCCTTCCTTTTTTATTATCCTCTTTATTATATTCCTCTCTTTTTGTTTTCCTTTTTTTTCCCTGTCTCTTTTTGAATCTTTCTTTTTGATTTTTTTCTGCTATACTTTTATTCCTTTTTTTCTTCTCCCTTTCTCTTTCCTATTTTTACCTTTCATTACTATTACTAAGAGAAGTTATTTTCAAGGTGGGGAAAATGTGATTATAGAAAAACTACAAGAAATATGAAGATTATGAATGAAGTTTTGATTGTTAATAAGAATTGTTGATAGATTTAACGACTACAGAAAATTGTTTCTTTAAATTGGTTTAAAATATTGTTCTTTATAGAAAATAAGAAAACGTGAATGAAGCTTTGAATATTACCAAGAACTGTTTATATGACTATTTTAAAGTGAGAAATGTCATTATAGAAAAACTATAAATTCTGCGACCTGCTCCAATATTTCTGCTGTTACGGAGCTGAAGAAGCTTCTTGGACAAGAAGCGAAAACGCCTTCAAAGAAGACACCAGAAAGTCCAGTAGAAAGCACCTTCTCAAGTGTGAAGATTGCAAAGTCCTTCCGCTGTTGCACAAAAAGTTCAAGAGGCTAATTGGGATCTCCTCCACCACTTTCCCCACCTTCTTCCTCTCCGCAGCCACGACTTAAAAACACTCCAGCTGAAAATCCAGGCAGACTCTAAAGCACTTTAATCTGAGACGGGCCATCACTCAGCGTTACTCAGCTCTGTCAACAGCTGATGTCATCGGTTCTTAGCAGGAAAAGACCTGAGCGTATCTTAGTCGCGCTTACGCAGGGGGCAAAACTATGCAGGCCCGCTAGAACCCGAGAGGAAAGGGAATCGTTCAGAGCTTAAAGTTTTAAAAATAGGGCTGTCTTTGAGCAGGTCAATCTGTTGGTTGTTGTTTTTTTTTTAAAAAAAAAGTCCCAGGATTAATCCTTCCCGGGCGATAGGTTTCTCTGTGAAATTGCACCAAGTCAAACTCTGAAAATGTAAATTCAGAGAGAAGGGGAGAGGTGGAAATTATAGCTTTTTTTGTGCAGTGTTTTTTAAGTGCATGTTTTGGGCAGAAGACCAAAAGCCACAGTGGTGTGTGTGTGTGTTTGTGTTTGTGTGTGTGTGTGTGTGTGTGTGTGTGTGTGTGTGTGTGATGGATTGGGAAGACTCCCACTCACTTTCTGGCTTTGAATCCACGGCTGCGTGACGCATATCCTTGAGCTGGAGCTGAATTCGGTGCAGTCGCTGCTCTGCGTGAAAAAGCTGGGGAGGGAGGGGGAGAAAAAAAATAAGCACCGGGTTGTTTTTTTTAATTCCTCCGCCCCCGATTCTTTGGAAATAAGATAGCTTCGTGCCAAACAAAGAGGAAATCTCTGTGAAAGAAGGGATGGAGGACGCATACAAAGGGCTAGCTGTTCCCTCCCAGGAATTAGGGGACATTGAAATGGCAGATTTGGCAAGACAAACTGTCCACCTGTTGTGCCAGCTCTTTTTTCTCTTTTCTTTAAATGGACCTGGTTAGCACTGGCCAAGCAGCGCGGAGAAAACCTTCCTAGGGAGGTCAAGTGATTCGTCTCGTCCTCTCAAAGGCTTGGCTGGCAAGCAAGGGCTCTGCTCCCCTGGGTCTGTTATGGGGAAGCAGGAAGGGAGTTCATATTCTCCACGAATATAGATTCTGGGGGGCTTTGGAACCAGCAAAAAATTAAAAAAATTTTTTAAAAAGGAATACAGGGAGTCCTCGGCTTACGACCCCAATTGAGCCAAAAAAATATTCTGTTGCTAAGTGAAACACTGAAGTGAGTTTTGTCCCATTTTACGACTTTCCTTGCCACAGTTGTTAAGTGAACCACCGCAGTTGTTAAGTGAATCACACGGTTGTTGAGTGAACCTGGCTTCCCCAATGAGCTTTTGCTTGTCAGAAGGTCGCAAATGGGGATCAGGTGAGCGGCCGTCATAAATGTGAGTCCCTTGCCAAGCATCTGAATTTTGTTCACGTGATGCTGCCACGGTCGTCGGTGTGAAAAACGGTCCCAAGTCCCATTTTTCAGGGCCGTTGTTGTCATTTCCGTCACTAAATGAACCGCCGTTAAGTCGAGGACTACCTGTATTGAACCAATAAGAACCCCGGCATCTCTGGGACAAACCCCCCCCCCCCCAAAAAAAAAAAGATCTTGAATAGGAAGATCCCAGACCTGGTTTTTCTGCTCTTGCTTCTGCTGGGCGAGGCTTTCCTCCCGCTCTTTCTCTACCCGAAGCTGCCTGGCCATTTCAAGCATCCGCTGATGGTTCTGCACCGTCTCCACCTTGGGAGGAAGGGGACAAGCCGAGTGAGTGAGCCGAGAAAGCCATCCCGGGGATCGTGTGTCTCACAGGTTCGCGCCATCCATCCTTCCTTCCTGTCCTCGAGACTTCGAGGAGCTGTCGTCTCCTCCCTGTCGTGAGGCTCAAGTTCTTTCGAAGTTCTGGAGCCTTGCCTGGAGAAGATTGGCTTTTCCTCCTGGGAGACATCTGATGCCCTTCTCCAGACTCACAGCTTGTAAAGCTTAATTCTTGTTTGCATTCCCGCAGGGCGAGGGCGTCTCACGCCCGCCTACTTACCCGCTTCCTCAGCCGTTCTACTCGCTTCATCAGCTGATCCTTCTCCTCTTCCATTGCCGTGATATCCTAGTAGCGAGACAAGAGACAAATCGGTGGCGTAAAGGAACATTCAGCCCTGCAAATCAGAAACCCCTACGAAGAGAAGTATCAGTGAATTCAGCTCAGGATTCCAATGGTGTTATTTTAGGTGCGTTAATTAGAATCAACTCGCCGTGCTCCAAGGAGGAACTGGGCCTTACTTTATAGCAGAGGTGTCCAACCTTGGCAACTTTAAGGCCTGTGAGCTTCAGTTCCCAGAATTCCTCAGCAGCCATGGTAGCTGTGGAATTCTGGGAGTCGCAGTCCCCAGGTCTTAAAAGTTGCCCCGTTTTACACAATTTGTAGAGGTGAACAAATGACCTCAAGATGTATGACTTATAAATTCTCAGGGACTTCCTTTCTCAATTTGTCCCGACTTCAGGTAACCAAGTAGTTGTGAATTGGCAAGTGGGCTTGTAAAATATTTCTGAGCTGGACGACCATGTAAGTTTAGACCAAAGAGGCTTGGCCTGTTTTTAGAAATTTTATGTTCATTCTCAAACCTTTAGAAATCTCAACGTTTTCTTACCCTCCTTATTTCTGCTGTTGAAAAGCCAGAGGTCCTGAGCTGTTCGCATTCTTTATGTAAGCTTTTGAAAGCTTCCATCAGCTCTTCGTACTGCCAAAGAGAAAGAGACGATTTTCTCATCCATTAATTCTCAGCACAGTCATGCTTGAGTTATACCCCACAGGGTATCTAACCACAGGTGAAGAAATTAATAGATGTATGTTGTCTCTTGAAATGACCCATTTTTAGAGATCAAACCTTATGAATTAAATCCCAAACCATTTTTGTCCTGCATTTAGAGAACAAAGCACAAAAAAAAAGCCCCCCAAATGCGCACATAAAATTTTTGCAGATGGCATAGAAACGTGATTTCTAGTCTCCCCCAAAATAAAATATATACCTTAATGCATAACTGTTATGTATTCATGTATATACCAAATATGTACATTAATAAGAGCAAAATCCTAGGTCTCACCTCAGCAGATGGAAACTTATCACGCATGACACATTTAAAAAAAACCAGAGAGGTTCATCCGTGTTTTGCCTTTGATTTGCCTGTCTTACAAGCCGCCACTGAGTGAATGTTTTTGTGTGCCCAGCTTTCTTGCAGAGGGGAACAGGAATGTACGATCAAGGCTACCTGTCTGTTGGTATCAGCCACCGGGTCGTCCTGAAGGAACTCGGTTGGCACATCGATCTTGATCAGGAAACGGGCCAGGTAGGCTCTTTTCCTCAGCTCACTGGTCCTCTGAAGGAGCCAATGCAGGACGGGGTGAATGACGGGCTTGCTCCCCGTAACTAACCCTTGACGGAAGGTGCTCCTGCAATACCAGGAATAAAACCATTCAAAGATTTAAAATAACGGTAGCTGAGAGTTAGCAGTTTCTTGCATAGCTATCAAAGGGCTGAGGGGGAAGTTAAATCAGACAGTTTTTCAAACTCAAAGACACCGGTTGCTTGTGTGATTCTTCACCGATCAATCAAGGTAAAGGTAAAGGTTACCCTCGCACATCTGTGCTAGTCGTTCCCGACTCTAAGGGGCGCTGCTCATCTCCATTTCAAAGCCGAAGAGCCAGCGCTGTCCGAAGACGTCTCCGTGGTCACGTGGCCGGCATGACTCAATGCCAAAGGAGCACGGAAAACTGTTACTTTCCCACCAAAGGTGGCCCCTATTTTTCTACTTGCATTTTTTTTACCTGCTTTCGAACTGCTAGGTTGGCAGAAGCTGGGACAAGAAACGGGAGCTCACCCCGTTACGCGGCACTAGGGATTCGAACTGCTGAACTGCCGACCTTTTGATCGACAAGCTCAGCGTCTTAGCCACTGAGCCACCGCGTCCCTTCATCAATCAAACCGTCTCCCAATTTTTCTAAATTTTCCAAAAGGCTAATAATTTCTATGCTTCCAAGCTGCTCTCGAAGACTGTGCCTTGGTGAAGGCCCAGCCCCTGTATCTGTTCAGACAAATGAATTGAAATCTCCCTTTCTCAGCGACCGTGTCTGAGAAATTGTCTGTAAAAGCTGGCCACAGCACCAGGTGCCTGATTTAATTCAGCCCTGGAACCATGCCTAATGCCATCCTCTTCAGATAAACCTGGCAAATTCCCCCACATGATCATGGCTGCAGTTCAGGGAATTAACTAAGAAGCAGCTACCGGTTTGCCATTAATCAACTAAATATGAACTGTCCATTTTATATTGTAAGCTCTTTGAAAAAAAAGTCGCTGGTGCTTTGTGTTAAAACAGCAGCACCCTCTAGCGTTAAGCAGAATGTATAAAGGGGGCTGAAAAAAAATACAGTATAAGCAGCAGTCCGATCCAGCCCTGAAACAAATCCCCAAATCTATAGTGTTAGTCTGGAAGCAGAATCCAATTGATTTTATTGTGATTTATTCCCACATACGTTTGTAAACTTGCTGAGGTGGAAACATGTAATACAAAACAAGCTTTCCGAGATTGTCAGGACTGTCCCCATCCTTACACCCAACTCCTCAGCTCAGTTAAGTCTCCAAAATTAAGATTATCTAACGAGGAGGGATAATGGTAAAGTGTCACGTGACAGGTAAGCTAACAAACCAGTGGCTCTAGAAGAGAGAGGTTTTGTGTAAATATATGATGTTATTGCATTCAACAACAGCTGAGTTTTATAATAACCGTGTGTTTTGCGAAGGGGGCTGCGTTTTTCCTTTGTTTTTTTTAAGTGTTTTTAGTAATTTGTAAACTATTCAGAGTCGCTGGGAGTTGGGCAGCATATACATTTAATACTACTACTACTACTACTACTTACAAGTCACTGGTACCTCCTGGAGGTTTGTATTTAAGAATGCCGAGGAGGGTCAACATCCGTTTCGCTGTGTGTTCCGGCAATTCTTCTCTAATGTCAACGATGTGCTGAAAGGTTGAACCACAGTTGAGGTACAACTAACACAATAAACTACATTACTGTGTGCAGCTTAAGGGGATCAAATATAATGAATGTTAAGAGCCCGGGGATGTTCTATGGAAGTTCCAGGAAGTGAAAGCATTAGTTCTGCAATCAGATCTGATTTTCTCTTCCATGAGTTGAGGACGGGCATAGTCAAATTCGCGGGATCTCAATCGTCTTAGGCATGTCTCTTTAAGATGAAAGAAAAGGGTTTCATTTCGAGCCAAACCACTAAAGCCAGCCAGATCTGCCTTTGGTACATCAGCCCTCCCCAGTCTGCAGATAAGTTGGTCAAAACACCTACAGTTTTGATCAGTCCAGCCTTTGCCATATCTGGGCACCAGCTTGGATAAGGCTAAAGGATCAAGCCATTAGATCGAATCATAAGCTGGGGGGGAAAAAAGATCCCCAGGATTGCGTAGTTCAACCTTCTGTAATAGAAGTGTTGTGGTCCGCCAGCAGCCTGCAGAGCTGGCAGCGGAGTCGGACAGTGAGGAGGCTGGGGAAGACCATGGGCCAGTCCTGGAGTCTGGGGAAAGCCCAGACGAGGGCTCTGCATCGGAGGCAGAGATGGGGCCAGGGCCATCTGGGAGTGATGCGCAGACTCCGGAGCCCCCAGAGGCAGAGGAACAGGAGGAGCCTGTTCCTAGTACACGCATGCACAGAGCTGCCAGAAGGCAAGAGCGCTAAAGCAAAAGGGATGACTCGGGAGTAAGGCCAGGAGATGATTGGCCCCTCCCATAAGGCTTAAAAGAGAAACAAAGGCACTTGGGCTTTTTGCAGGAAAGCAACGTTGCTAACTCTGTTTCCAGTCGGCATCTCTTCCTTGTTTCTGAACTTTGTGGGGCTTTGCCAAGTAAGGCCTTTGGCAGGGTGTCAAAGAAGATAAAAGTTGGTGATTATCCTGAAGGACTTCTTCCGAAGGACTTGTTTTGCAACTAATTGGGACTCAGTTGGAAATGAATGTAATTCTCAGCTGTTACAATAAAATAGGGTTTTTTTAGGACTAATTGTGTATTGTAATGACTCAGTAAGCCTAGGTCACAACAAGGGGTGTCAAACCCAAGGCCCGGAGGCTGGATCTGGCCGCAAGGTGCTTAAATGTGGCCCATGGGGCTGCCCTGGAAAGAGTGAAGGACCGGCCCACAGTGCCTCTGCAAGAGAAAACGGAGCTCGGCAGGGCCGCGGGCATCCCTCCCGAGCTCTGTTTTTGCTGGCAGAGGGTTGCAGGAAGCCATCACACCCAAAAACGGAACTTGGGAGCCCATTTTCGCTGGCAGAGCACTTGGGCACCCCCAAAACAAGTGACATTGAACTGGCCATGCCGACCCCAGCCATGTCCACCCCGGCCCTCCGAGGTCAAACACAACCGTGATGCGGCCCTCAATGAAATCGAATTTGACACCCCTGCTCCGTAAGATGCAGGAAAAAAAACCAGGGCTGACACTTCCAGCTAATAAGGCATCCACCAAGTTTTCCAAACAGAGATTGCTGTCCTGGTAGAAGTCTGACGTACCTTGGGGTCAATCTCGCCCAGGACATCGCTCAGCAATTGCAAGAGCTGCGTTGATTCCAGAGAGTCAAAAGTGATCAAGTTGAAATTTTTTTTGAAGGGCTCTTTGTTGAGCTTCTCAACAATGAATTTCAGTTGGTCGCTCATGATGGCGTCTAGAAAAGGATCTGCAGGAAGGGAAAAGAGAAAGTGGTTAAGGAAGAAGTCGCTGCTTTTAATCTGCTCTCCATTTTACTAGGTTATTTTTATTGATTGTTTGGATTTCTATGCTGCCCATCTCCCGTACAAGGTGACTCTGGGAGGCTTAAAAATTATAAAAATAAGCAAAAAGCTAATTAAATTCAGTTAAATTTTGATTAAACATTAATTAAAGCTGCTCAACCCCCACCCACCCCAAAGACTCTTTAAAACAGGCCATTAAATGCAGAAAACGATTTCATCAACAAAAATGGCTTTAATGCCTTAGGTTGTTTCTCTTCTGTTGCATCGGCTGTGGATTTCTTTTTCTTCTCTTCCTCGTACCCCATCTGGATTCCCCCCGTTGTCCATAGTGGGTGTGGCCATATCCACAAGGGAAGGATGGTCACAGGAGGTCTCCTGCTTGAGCAGGGGGTTGGATTAGATGACCTCCAAGGTCCCTTCCAACCTCTCTCTCTCTCTCTCTCTCTCTCTTTCTTTTTCTTTTTTTCTTTCCTCCCTCCCTCTTTCTTTTCTTCCTCCCTCCCTCTTTCTTTTTCTTGTCTTCCTTCCCTTTCTTTCTTTTCCTTTCTTTCTTTCCTCCCTCCCTCTTTCTTTCTTTCCTCCCTCCCCCCTCCCTCCTTCTTTCTTTCTCTTTTCTTCCTTCCTTCTTTCTTTTTTCTTTCCTCCCTCTTTCTTTCTTTTCTGCCTCCCTTCCTCCTTCTTTCTTTCTTTTCTTTTCTTCCTTCTCTTTCTTTCTTTCTTTCTTTTCCTTTCTTTCTTTCCTCCCTCCCTTCCTCTTTCTCTTCTTCCTTCCTTCCCTCTTTCTTTCTTTCTCTCTCTCTCTTCTTCCTTCTTTTCCTCCTCCCTCCCTCCCTCCTTTCTTTCTTATTTAAATTTTTATCCACCCACCTCACTAATAAGGGTCTATGTTCATCCACAACTTGACTGGGCTGCTTGGGCTATTACGGCACATTTTGGGGGCTGCAAACCCCCACCCCCCTTGCCAGGAAGGCGAAGTTTTCCCCCTCCCTCCAATTGTGGATGGGGGGGGGTTGTATCTTTCAATTACTCTACTGACATAGTTGGCAGCCTAAAAATGGGAGGATTTGGGGGATTTTTAGACCCAGCAAAGGGGGCCCAACCAGCTCCTTGCAGTGCTTCCCAAACTGGGCCACTGCAAGAGGGGTGGACTACATCTCCCATAAGTCCCCAGCCCTGGGGAATTCTGGGAGTTGTAGCCCACCCTCCCTCCTCCTCCAACTCCATCCTCTTGGGGGGGGGCAGCACAGCCCCCCTTCCATTCAAGCTAAACGGAAGCGAGGGCCCTCAGCGCCCCCAAATTTTAAGCAGGCCCGCAAAGACCCCCCCCCTCTTTCCGCCTCCCCTCCCCTCGCGCCCCTTCCCCACCTCGGGAAAAGCGCCGGGCCGCCTAGGCCTTTGGTGACGGTTGCTAGGCGACGGGGCCCAGTTCTGCCCACGTGACCAGCATGGCGGCGGAGAGGGAGGGAGGGAGGGAGGGAAGAAAGGAGGCGCGGCTTGAAGACGCGCCCCTCCCAGCCGATGAGAAGGGGGAGGGGCAAGGCGCTCTCTCTGGAAGAGAAGGGGGGGGGAGCGGCGATCCGACTGCGCCTGCGCGATGCGAGGAAGCGAAAAAGAAGAAAGTGGAAGGAAAAAAAATTAGAATTTTCTTAAAAATGAAGAGGAAAATGAAGAGGATCTTTTTGAGGATCCGGGAGGGGTCGAGGATGGTCTCGCGGCCGAATGAACTGGGTCTCCCCTCCCTCTCTGCCCTGGCACTCAGGAGGGTTTGGACTACAACGCCCAGAATCCACAGCCCGCTGGAGGAAGGTTTGGGGAGTTGCATTGGAATGCTTTCGCCTCTGGAAGGGGTTGCTGCTCCCCAAGAATGGGGCTGACAGAATGCATTGAGTCCCATCGGGATGATTTGCAAAAAAAAAAGGGGGGGAGACTAAAGTGCTTGGATAACCCCGGGATGGGAGACCACGAGGAAATCCTGCAAAAGAGAAAGGTTGCCAAGGAAACCACCTGAAGCCATCTGGGGGTTTTGCTCCGACAGAACAGGTGGAGGGGCGCTCAAGACCAGGTCTTTCATTACCTGAAGACCCAACAAGCTAGGAATTGGGTTATGGGGTGCAATTTTGGGATCGAAACCAATTAATAAGCCCCTTTTATTAGGGAAAAACCTGCCTTACCCTCTTTCCCCCTTTCACCTTGGAACCCTTTCCTAAAATTAGGATTTCTAACTCATTAAGCTTTCCCAAATCGAATTGGGCAGAAACCCCCCCCCCCCCCACTGGATTCACCTAACCCCCTCCCCAGATTTGCAAAGCATTCAAAAGACTTTACCTGAAATTGGAGAGATTCATCTCCACCCTCAACAACTAGAAAGCGCAAAATAAAAGGTGTGTCTTTCGGCATACTGTACAAGAGAGATATCCAGGCTTGGCAAATTTAAGCCCTGTGGACTTCAACTCCCAGAATTCCCCAGCCGGGCACACTGGCTGGAGAATTCTGGGAGTCGAAGTCCACAATTCTGATGGGGGAATTCTGGGAGTTGAAGTCCACAATTCTGACTGGGGAATTCTGGGAGTTGAACTCCATAAGTCTTAAAAGTTGCCAAGCTTGGACACCCTTGCTGTACGGCTATTTTTCCTACCAAGATGCGAGCGAAAACGCCTCTCCTTCTCGTGAACCCTGATCTGCACCAATATCCAGACAGGAATTACAGCTCAAATCAAAAACTTTTAATGAATAAAATGCTTTTTACCAAATAAAATGCGCTTTGAACAGCTCCCTCTCCTGACAATCCTGAATAAAGGGGGTGGGGGGTGGGAGGCTGAGTCATTTGGGGAAAAGGAGTTCCTCTTAACGGAAAGGCTTATCAGCTTTTCATTTCCTCCCCTGCCCCTTTAAGATTTGTGGGGTTGTGGTTTTTAATTGTTTTTCCGGGCTGAGGACCTGCACAGTTTCTCTGAAAGACAAAAGACAGATAGATAGATATATTTTTCTCCCTTCCAGCATGGCAGCCTGTTCCAGCTTGAGGAGCGTGTTCGAATACGAAACCAACAAAGTGGTGCGAATCTACAGCGTTTGGTACGGGAGCATCAAGTGGATAATCCATTTCATGGTTTTCCTCTATGTTAGGTAAGTTGGAAAGGGGAAATTTGGGCAAATCGGTGGGGAAGGGAGGCATGGGAGGGTGAGGGGAGAGAATTGGGTTGCCTTGTATCCCATCCTCCAGTTCAGTATCTTAAATAACAACCGCAGGAAGAGTTTGCGCTCAAAAGTGGACCGTAAATGCTACCGTTTGGAGAGGAAATTTTCCCATCGACCAACTTCCTCTGATCCACCGGCATGGAAGAGTTTTTTGTTTTTGTTATTTTTAATTTTTAAACAAAACATAAAGCATCCTCCTCCATTACAGTTGCGAGCAGTGTGCCGGTCGGTTACAAAACTTTTGTGCTTCATCTCGTATTCATAATTTACTAATTTTCTTATTTCTCACGTTATCAATCGAATGTATACCTTTATATTATTATTCTTATTCGTCGTTCATTCAACAGTGGCATTTTCATCCCGTAAAAATCACTTCCATATATTGTTTTCATAACATTCATTTCATATCTGTCTATATTCTTCTTGGTTGTACACCGCCTTGAGTCCTACGGGAGAAAGGCGGTATAGAAATATAATGAATAAACTAATTAATAATTAATAAATATTTCATAATTTCCATGTTTTATTATCTAGCCATTGAGAAAATAAATCCCATATCTTATAATATGGTTCCTCTTCTCTGATTTCAAATGTCAATTTACTCATTGCAGCACATTCCATGATTTTTAGCATGGAAGAGTTTTAAGATGGTGTGAATACGGGATACAGAATACAGAATAACTCTGTTGGAAGGGACCTTGGAGGTCTTCTAGTCCAACCCCCTGCCCAAGCAGGACAAGAGATGCCCCCCCCACACACACACACACTTTGCTGCCTCAAATATAATAGAGAAATTGTTGGGGGATCTTTTGCGGTGGAAAAACCTCGTATATTCGTTTTTGGGGTATCCAAACTTTCTGACATTACACGCTGCACCTTGTGGTGTGGCTGTGATTTCTGGTGGACGTGGAAAGATTTTCAAGCAGAGTCGTTGTTGAAGGAAGTGGATTCTCAGGCCGGAGACGCTTTTTCGCTTGAGTTGAGCAAAAAAAAGAGGGCTGGAAAGATCTAGAAATCTTTGACGGGATCTCCCAGCTTCCAAGGGGAAGCTGTTTTCGTCCAGCGATCAGAAGACAAATGCAGCTTTGTCACTTTGGCACATGAACTTTCCACCCACACGGAATAAATATTCTGATGTAACCAGTCACTCTGAAAGACCCAACGTCTGGCTTTTTTTAGTCCAGTCCAAGTGAATAAATAACAATCCACAAATCTAGGAATCTTGTACGTTAGCAATAGAAGAGAGGGTTGGTAGCTCAGGGTTGAACTGTGAGTCTCTCTGTGAGTTTTCTTGCAGACGTTTCATGACCCAACTAGGGAACATCATCCATGCTAGATGATGATAAAAGGAGGAGGAAGAGGAGGAGGAAGACAATGACTGTGGGGTCCCTGGTGCTCTCTGAGCTTGCTTGAAATGTTTTGCTGAAACAAGATCTGTTCCACCATCGAGAGTTTTCTAAAACCTCAGTTTTCCCCTCTGCGAAATGGGCACAAAACCAAAATCTCCAGCTCAAACCTTTTTCCCGCCGTGTTTCTTCAGCATCGTCCTGTTTGCCGATCGACGCTATCAGAAGAAAGATTCGGTCATCAGCTCGGTGCACGTGAAGGTGAAGGGGGTGTCCCAGACTGACAAAAGGGTTTGGGATACAGCCGAATACACCATCCCTGGGCAGGTGAGTCCTTTTCCGGAAAGCTAAAGGAGAAAGTTATCCGGTGAATCAGTGAAAAGCGAAGGGTTGAGCCTGAGAGATGCATTCGAAAAAAGAGAGATGCATTTGGGGTCATATAACTGTGACCCCAAATTTCTTCTAGAATTCTTGGAGGGCACCCCTCTTTTCCCCTAAATTCTCGTCCTCCTGGGTTACTTTTCGAAGGAATCCGCGAACGATCTTCAAGTCGTTGCAATAGATTTGTTTTTCAGCAGACCGACCGAGTGATTCCACTTTTTCCTTTTCTCTTTCGTTCATTTAGGGTGTGAATTCCTTTTTTGTGCTGACTAATATCATCACGACCGAAAATCAGGTTCAAGGACTTTGCCCCGAGGTACCAGCATTTCCTACCTGTTCTAATTTTATTTTTTTTTAAATTATATTAAGTTTACCAAGAGCTAAAATGCGAAAGAAAGAAAGAAAGAAAGAAAGAAAGAAAGAAAGAAAGAAAGAAAACCATAGGAAAATGAGAGAGGAAAAAGGGAAGAGGAAGAAGTGTAATCTAGAACGGGGGGAAAAGAAAGAAAAGTGATTTTTCTGAGCCCTTTTAGTGCAGATAGTAAAATGACATTACAAACGTAACTTTTTACGAATGAAGGCAAACTCATTTTACTTTTAAGGCAAACTTTAACTTTTTTTACTTTTATGTACGAATAGGTACTGGCCATTTCTATAGCAACAAACCCGTCCAATCAGCAAAACCCAAAGACAACATTTCATACCTGACCTTAATATTTTAAGAGAAACAGGCAATAGGTAGCGATTTATTTTTGGCAAACGGGTTTATATTTAATTTAAAATCATTTCTACGGATACAGTCATGTACTGGTTTCTGTGTCCCACCCAATTCCCACCCAATTCCCTGGTTTTTAAAACAGTGGGAAGCAGGCCGGAACTAGTCCAACGTTCTTCTTGGCATCTTCTTGGCATCTTTTATTTATTCCCTTCCCATCAGCTAGAAAATAGGTGAGTAGGCTCCGGGCGATGTCGGTTTCTACCTGTTTACAAGTTGGAAAGCAAGGGTGTTATTGTGAATTGCAGGGAAATTTGACAGAAGACCAACCTGTGAAGAGATCTGTTGTAATAAGCTACTCCCGAGGAGCCGTCCTGGAGGAAAAATTAGCGTCATGGAAAAAAGGGGATAATAGGAAAATATTATCCGGATGCAACTTGTTAGGAGAGAGAGACAGACAGACAGACAGACAGACAGAGAGAGAGACACAGACAGACAGACAGACAGACACTGAGAGACAGAGAGAGAGAGAGAGAAGCTTAAAATGTGTTTTTTCCTGTTTTACGCTTTCAGTTTCCTCTTGCCAAAGCCGTGTGTTCTACCGACAAAAGCTGCACTAAAGGCCGAGTAGATCCGCAGGGTAACGGTAAGCCAGATTCCTTTTCACCCTCGCAGTTGGAAATTCCTTTCCAACTAAATGTTTGGTCGCCAGGTGAGGGTCCTTGATGAGATGGGGGCAGAGGTGGGTTTCAGCAGGTTCTGACCAGTTCTGGAGAACTGGTAGCGGAAATTTTGAGTAGCTTGGAGAACCGGTAGTAAAAATTCTGACTGGCCCCATTCCCCCCCCCCCCCCTCTATTCTCTGCCTCCCGAGTCCCAGCTGATCAGGAGGAAATGGGGATTTTACAGTATCCTTCCCCTGGAGTGGGGTGGGAATGGGGATTTTACAGTATCCTTCCCCTGCCACGCCCACCAAGCCAAGCCACGCCCGCCAAGCCAAGCCCACAGAACCGGTAGTAAAAAAATTTGAAACCCACCACTGGATGGGGTGGTAGTGGTGTCTCTCTTCCCTCGGTAGGTATCCAGACGGGCAAGTGCGTGAAATATAACAACACCGTCAACACGTGTCAAGTCTCTGCTTGGTGTCCTGTGGAGTCAGTCAAAACCGCCCCAACGTAGGTGCTTTTTTCTTAGCTGCTCCTGTATCCTCTTTTAGTCTGTCTCCTTCCCTGTTTAATTGCCTTAATGCAGGGGTGTCCGATTTTGGGAACTTCTTTAAGACTTGTGAACTTCAACTCCCAGAATTCCCCAGCCAGCCATGCTCTCTGGGAGTTGAAGTCCACAAGTCTTAAAGAAGTTCCCACAGTTGGACACCCCTGCATTAAGGCAGGGAGAGCTGAGAGGTGACGAGGCTTAGAATTCTGGGAGTTGAAGTCCACAAGTCTGAGGATTCTGGGAGTTGAAGTCCACAAGTCTTAAAAGTTCTCAAGGTTGAACAGCCCTGCCTTAATAGCTTCCTGTCAAAATAACTGCAGGGCATTTTTGAGGGCCATCCTTGAATACTGTTCAGAGAAGCCAATCGGTGCAAACCACAGCAGGTCTCTGACATGCATTTTGCAGACCCCAATGCCCAGCCTCTCAAACAGACTCCCCAGCTAAAACGATTCAATTACCCAAGGGGGAGGCGATCATGACTATTTAATAAGTGAAAACTGACTTGGATCTTTTCATCCTTCCAGGCCAGCCATTCTGGACAGTGCTGAGAATTTCACCGTGCTTATAAAAAACAACATCCACTTTCCAAAATTTGATTATACGACGTAAGTGGGCTCTGGGCTTGGGGTGGCTGTATTTAAAGGGAGGGTCCTCCTGTTCCCTTCCTAGAAAATCGATCACTTGATGGGGATCGTTTGCTAAGCTTTGGGGGAGCTTCCAAAATCTGTGTTTGCAGGGGTAGACTTGCAACAAAACCGAAATAAGCGTTGACCATTAAATTCCTGAAAGCGCATCTATGCTTGGTCTTCCGAGATCCTGTGCATTTTATTAAAAATGCATTTGTGTGGCTAGGCTGATAAAACTGCTCCTCTTCTGAATAATACGACAGAATAACAGAGTTGGAAGGGACCATGGAGGTCTTTTAACCCAGGGGTCTGCAACCTAAAGCACTCAAAGAGCCATTTGGACCCATTTCCCACAGAAAAGAAAACACCGGGAAGCCACCAAACCTGGGTGGGCGTGGCCAACTTGATGTCACTCACTTCCACCAGTCACATGACCATCCCCTAGCCATGCCTACCCAGTCGGTCATTAGGGCAGAGAACCAGTTGTTAAAAAACACCGGGAACCACAAAATCCTTTTGACATCTCTCTCTCTCCCCTCCTTCCCTCCCTCCCTCTCTGTATCTCTCTATGTCTCTCTCTCTCTCCCCCTCTCTCTGTATCTCTCTGTCTCTGTCCTGGCTGCTTCTCCATCCCCTGCCATCGCCCTTACCTTCTCAGGCCAGGCAAGGAGTGACTGGGAGGGGAGGGCGAGGGGTGGGGCCAGCCAGTGGTGGGATCACCTGACAGGGAGCCACAGCAGAGGGCCCAAAGAGCCGCATGTGGCTCCGGAGCCGCAGGTTGCTGACCCCTGTTCTAGTCCAACCCGCTTCTCAAGCAGAAGAACCTCTACCATTTTGGACAAAGGACTCTCCAATCTTTTCTTACAAACGTCCTCAAGGTTGAACAGCCCCGCCTTAATAGCTCCCTGTAAAAATAACTGCAGAGCCCCCCCCCCCCCCCCCCCCAAACTTCTGAAGGCGAGTCCTTCCACTGACGGATTGTTCTAATTGTTCCCTGCAGAAGAAATATTCCACCGGAATTTAATGTTTCCTGTATATACAGCAAGCACAGAGCTTCACTTTGCCCCATTTTTCGTCTGGGGGATATTCTTCAAGAGGCAGGAGAGAAGTTTTCAGAGGTGGCCGTTCAGGTAGGGGGCACTTTGAAAGTGGCCAGAGGACTGACGATTGATTGATTGATTGATTGATTGATTGCTGCTGTTAGTTAGAAGGACTGAGTTAATAAGGGCAAAAGTTGCATTTGATGGAGAAAAGGAGAATTTAAACCAGCGGTCACCAACTGGTGGTCCAGAGAAAATGTTGGTGGTCCGCAGAAAAATTACTTGCATTTTTATCTTGCACTAAATCAGGGGTCCTGAAACTAAAGCCCTGGGATGGATACGTGCAATGAACGTTTGTGTTGCTGACCATCTCAGCCTGCTGAGCCTCCAGGCGCCAGTACCTGGCCTTGCACCCCCGCAGGTCTTCCCTCTGCTTGGAAGGCCTATGCTCCTAGTCCTCAGTGAGGTGCTTCTCCTGAGCCTCCTTCTCGGTCAGATCCAATTTGAACTGAGCTGTTTTGTCAACTCTTTTTCATGGTGGCTGCTTAGCTCCAACAACTGCTTCCTGTTGAGGCCCTAAGGACGGGCAAGTGAGGAGTGGCTGGGAGGGGAGGGGCAAGTAGAGGCCGTCGAGGCGCCCCTCAACATGAGTGACATCAAGTTGACCACGCCAGTCACATGACCACCTAGCCACACCCACCCAGCCGGTCATTAGGCAGATCCTATTATTGGTCCGTGGGATTTAAAATTATGAATTTAATGGTCCCTGAGGTCCGAAAAGTTGGTGACCCCCGATTTAAATCAAATTTAAAGTTTTCTTCCCTTTTTTTTTTTAGAAATTGACAAAAGAGACAGTTGCAATGCTGCTGCAACAGCTCCTTCTACAAATGCATTTTGTCCCTATGCAGAAAGCCTGTAAAATGGGGGGGGAAATAAGGAACGCTTGCTAAAAGTTCTGTCTCTCTCTTGCTCAATCCCTCTTGCAAATTTACTTCTCCGACGATCTTCTCCCAGGGAGGCATCATCGGCATTGAAATTAACTGGGATTGCAACCTAGACAAATGGGCGCACCGTTGCAAGCCCAACTACGGTTTCCGGCGCCTGGATGACAAACGAACCAATGAAGCCTTGTACCCTGGCTACAACTTCAGGTAATGGGTATTCAAGTACTTGTGATTTTGAGGGGTGTCGCAGATCAGGAGGGAGGATCTGTTTTATTTTTCCACGTGATGATCATAACGACAGAGTTGGAAGGGACCTTGGAGGTCTTCTAGTCCAACCTCCTGCTTAGGCAGGAAACCCTACACCACTTCAGACAAAGGGTTATCCAACCTCTTCTTAAGAACTTCCAGTGTTGGAGAATTCACAATTTCTGGTGGCAAGCAGTTCCACTGATTAATTGTTTTCCCTGTCAGGAAGTTTCTCCTTAGTTCTAAGTTGCTTCTCTCCTGGATGAGTTTCCTCCCGTTGCTTCCTGTCCTGCCCTCAGGTGCTTTGGAGAATAGCTTGACTGCCTCTTCTTTGTGGCAGCCCCTGACTGATCTTCGCACTTAGGACCATCATAGCATCCCTACAGTCAGCAGATAGATGTCACGGTCCCTCCTCAGTTATTCTTTTGAGTGCTTGGGCCACCATACTGATGATGTTACCTAGCCTGGTATTAAGACGTCTGCAGGAAAACAATCAAGCTCAGAGGACACCTGAGATTTGAACCCAACATTACAACAGTTCTTCCTGTCTCATCATTCTAGATTTGCCAGGTATTACAAGCAGCCGGGTGGAAGGGAGGAAAGGACCCTGATCAAAGCTTACGGCATCCGTTTCGACATCCTCATCTTTGGCACGGTAAACGCCATCTGGATTTCTTCCCTGCATCTCCATTTTAGATGAGGAAACCCCATGTCATTCCAATGAGAAATACCCCTCTCCCCCCCCTTGGGCAGGGTGGGTTTGTAAGTCAGTCGCTGGTGCAGAGATCCCAGTTGGGGTGTGTCTCTAGCAGCCCACCTGGAGAATTTAAATCTTCTTAAAAGTCTTGATCCTGAATATTTCCCGCTTTCCTGTCCTTGCTGTTCCGGATGGGAAGGAAAACTGCCATTGGTGGAACGTTGTAGTGGAATGTAGCCTGGATTCCCAGGAAGGAAGGGAGGGGGCTGTGTTCCAGAGGACCAAGAGACAACGAAGATTACCGTATTTTCCTGTCTATAAGATGCCCCCAGATGCCCTAACTAAATCATGAGCCTCGAGCCAAGCTGCAAAAGAAATCCGGTTATTTATTAGGAGCTTCATGTCAGCACGTTCCGAGTGAAGCCAGCTCTGACCCCACGTAATTTACGCGGCTCTTCCTTATAAGTTCTCAGAGGAGATCTTTCATGATGCAAATAGTCCGTGTTAGTTTGGCAAGATTTCTGTCTGTAGGTGAGAAAGAAGAAAGGAACTACTCCCGTGAAGGCAGGGCAAAGGGTCTTAGAGGTTTTCCCTAACGTGGCACCCTTCTGACATGGTGGTCATCACTTTTGCTCTCCTTTTCCAAAGGCTGGTAGGCTGGACTTCTTTGAGGTGGTGGTGTACATTGGATCAGTGCTCTCCTACTTCGGCCTGGTAAGATACTTTTCTACTGCAGGGTTTCGGGGGCAAATTCAGAGGTGAAATATCTGCCATGGGTGAATCGCCCCCTTTCTTGCGTTGGATTGTAAGGATGGGGGTGGTCTTTGTGCTGGTATTTGGATGCCCAACTCAGCCGTCTCGAAAAAATAGCTTTGGATGCTTTTGTTGAAGGCCTTCTTGGCCGTCATGCTTTCGCACGGTTCTAATTCCTGGTTTCCAAATTTCCAGATCATTTTATGGATGTGTTCTAGGTTTAGAACTGGAGTCTCCGAACTTGGCAAGTTTAAGACTTGTGGACTTCAACTCCCAGAGTGCTTCAGCTAACCATGCTGGCTGGGGAACTCTGGGAGCTGAAGTCCACAAGTCATATTATAGTCTTGCTAAGTTTGGAGACTCCTGGTTTAGAAGAACAGCCTGTACAATCCTACCCGGTGTTTGTCTTTACAGGCTCAGGTAGCCGTGGATTGTCTGCTCACTTCATCTACGTGGTGCTGCTGCAAACCTGACCCGGTGAAGGAGTATTATTACAATAAAAAGTGTCAGGAGGTGCTGGGACCAAGAAGTGTAAGAGTTAGGACTAAATTGTGGCATATGTTGTCGTTCCTTATGGACATTTCAATGCAGGAAAAGTTCCCTGCTTAGCATCAGGAGGGGATCTCAACTCTTCCCTTACAAAATGAACAGACCATGTTATGGTTTTAATATCCGGTGGAGAGCACATCCGTGATGGCTTATAAACTTACTAGAGGTGGACGATCCCTACCTCGCCACTAATGGATTCAAGGAAATATGGGCAGTGATGGATAAATACTTGTTTCATCAATACTGATACGCAGCACCAATGTAGCTCAGGGTTGAACTGTGGTGGTTTTCTCGCAGACATCTCATGACCCAACTAGGTGACATCATCAGTGCTAGAGGAGAGGTGGGGGTTGCAGGGAAGAGGAGGAGGAGGAGGAGGGCTGTGAGGTCCTTGGTGCTCTCTGAGCTTAGTGGTTTTCTTGCAGGCATTTCGTAACCCAACTAGGCAACATCGTCAGTGCTGGGATGGAGTGACATGATATGCATGCAGATACGATACACGATACGATATATGCAGAATATCCTCTCCCCCCCCTCCTCTGTTTTTGCCATCCTGAGAAATCGTTTTCTTGCATTGGTGCAAGGTGGAATCTTGAGCTGTTAAATCTGTCAGCGTTCCAGAACGACCCAACTCCAATTAAAAACTCCCGAGACAAGCATCATCTCAAATCTTTCATATAGTGGAATAGATATGCTGGCACATCTGGGAAAATCCGAATCTGAGAGTTCTGGGTTTTCCCTCAATAAATCAAAACCCCAAATCCAGCCCTTGCACCCATCAGTCCATCACGTGGCCCCATCACCCTCCTTCCCAACTTAAGCCACCACTGCAACCCCTCCTCCTCCAGATGCAGGAGAACCCTGACCTTGACCGAAAAGAAGAACGCTATTATGTCTTAACTCAAATCGCTCTACCAAATCACCCCCTCCTACTTTCCCAGGCGCAAGAAGTTGGCAGCGTGTAAGTTTCCCGGGTTAATAGGGCTTCCAAAGCTGACATAATCATTACGGAATATCACACCTATCCAGTAAAATACTAAACCTTAATCCCTTTGATTTTCTTTGGCTGGAATCTGGACAGACTTTGTTTTACGTGACCTATGTTGATGAGCCTGGCATCCGAATGATCGACAAATTGTCAGAGACCAGTTTGCAGGCCATCGAGGGCGGGGTTATTGAGGTGAGTTTTGGAATCTTCTTTTATTGGGGTGTGCATAGGGTATACCTGCCTAGAGATTTGTGAATAGATTAAATGCACCCCCCAGGATCAAAATCACAGTTTAGTAACACATTAAAAACTTGGATTGTCCTGGTTGTGTGTCTCTTCTCCAGTGGCCACCATTCACATTTTCAATCAACTACTACTTGCTGTGTAGTTCCAAGCTTGATGCTGCAGATAATCTTAATTTAAAGGAACCAATTTCAACCATGTTTTATAAAGAGCTGGCTTGTGGCAACTCATTAGGCTTGAGATGAATCTGTTGTTTAGATCTGGATGACACGCAGTTGGGGCTAAACTGCAACCTACAAGGCTCTGTGTGGCTCATGTCGACGACGGTAACCTGAGCATCAGTCACTTAGAAAAGGACTCCATTTGGCCTTGCTGCAACTCCAAACTAGCCAAAGTCTCTTCCCAAATTCTGAGAAGGAAGGGTTGAAACACTGTTGTGTTGCATGGAAGGATTTTGTTCTTAAATGGTACATGATCACACTTCCCTTCCTTTCCAAGCGTCTCTTCTTCTTTGTCGTTTAATGACCCCATAATCCCTTGCATCGGGGTGGAGTCGGGGCAACTGAATGGAGCTGAGCGTTTACTGGCCAGATGCCCTTCCTGTCGCCAACGCAGATTTTGCAGCAGATATATTCTCATTGTGCCCGGCAAGGGATTATGGGGTCATTAAACGACAAAGAAGAAATATCTGCTTCTCCCTAGGATCGAACTCACAGCCTCCTGATTGTGAGGCAAGAGCTCCACCTCTAGGCCACTGCACCACATTTTCCTTTCTTTCCAAGCGTCTCCCTTTGGAGGGAAACCATCACCCGCCAACCAATACGATGTTTTTCGCCTACAGAAGCGCCAAGGGGATTTTATGCAGTCTTCCCAACTTCCATATCGGGACCGGACCATCTCCCCCCAAAACGCTGAAGAGCTGCAGCTCCTCCAAAACCGAAGGGAGGGTCCTTGCTTCCGCGAACGTCCTTCTTGGTGCTGCTGTGGAAAGTGCCGGCCGGCAGATCCTTTTTGGGAACAGCTCTGCTGCCGCAAAACAGACGGGGCCTGCATCGCCAATTCCTCTTTGTTTGAGCAGCTCGTCCTGTCCCGATCCGTGCTGGAATTCATTCTGCTCTACAAAGATCCCTTATTGGATCTGAGTGGTGCTGAGGTCGCCAACAAGCCCTTTCGGCACTGCGCTTACGAGCGGTATATTCACTGGCGCTTTGGCGAAGGCGATCTGAGTGCCCGGGCTGTGATCCCCAATTGTTGCAGGTGGAGAATCAGAGATGCCTTTCCGAGCGAGAACGGGGAATACAGCGGTTTTGGGAAGAAGAAATAACTGTTGGTCGCACCTCTGTGTTATGGCCTTAAGGGTGGATATGCACGTGTGCCAAATACTGTATTTTTCAGAGTATGAGACGTACCTTTTCCCCCCCTCTAAAAGTGGGTGAAAATTTAGGTGCGTCTTATAGACCGAATTACGGGTGGTTTTGGCCTCCCAAATCCTCTGCGGGTCACGTTTTCGCTCTCCTAAGCCCCCAGAACTACTCCGCAGGCCAAAAATGGGTGCGTTGTTGGCAAAAACGGCTGTGCGGAGCACTGCAGAGTGCTTTTGAGTCCCTGGGAGGGCAAAAACACGACACGTGGAGGTCAAAAACGATTCTTGTTTTCCTCCTGTAAATTTAGGTGCGTCTCATAGTCCAAAAAATACGGGTAATCAGTTTTGCCTCTTGCTTTTCAGAAATTGCCATTTGTGGCTCTGCCGTCATCTTGGCTCTAACTAGATCAGTGTTTCTCAACTTTGGAAGCTTAAAGATGGGTGGACTTCAACTCCCAGAATCCCCCAGCCAGCAGCGCTGGCTGGGGGATTCTGGGAGTTGAAGTCCACCCATCTTCAAGCTTCCAAGGTTGAGAAACATTGAACTACCAGTAGATGATGTTTAGACTATGGGATAAGGTGAGAAGGGAGTAGAGTTTTGATCTCAGCTCAGCCATGAAAATCACCGGAAGACTTTGTGCCTCCTTTCCTCTGCTCATCCTTGCCTACCTCACTGGGATATCAGGAGAGATCCAGGATTGGAAAAATCATGGAAAAAGGCCCAGATTTCTGATGTTTAGGCAGCCAAACTACTGAACAAGCCTGTTCGTTTTTTTCCCAGAAACACAGCAGTGGTTTACCGGTGTGAAAGGACTTGCTAATCCAGGTCGTTTTGTTTGACTGATCCCAACACAAAGCCACCTTTGTTTAAAAACCTCCCCTTGTTTATTTTTTTTTTTAAACAAGAACCCTTTATTTTGTTTTCAACCTGCTTGC
>WNWU01019093.1:0-46965 GCA_012654045.1 Ptyas mucosa | reverse complement strand
CCCAGCCAGCAGCGCTGGCTGGGGGATTCTGGGAGTTGAAGTCCACCCATCTTCAAGCTTCCAAGGTTGAGAAACACTGTTCTAAAATTTAGTTGGGAAGAGAGAGAGAGAGGGAAAAAAAACCCAGACCCTAAAGCTTGAAGACTCCTCAATGGCATCTTCCCAGTTCAGTTTGAATTTAATTGCATTTTGTTCTAATTGCAATGGATTTCTGGCTGGCTAGTTTTACAGGGCTGTTTTGATGTAGAAGAAACAAGGAGAAGAAACCTGGAAGGATTCCCTCCCTCCCTCCCTCTCCCACCCAAAAAAAACCCTTGATTGTTTTTTTCCTCCTGAAATTTTCATTCCAATGTTTAGTTTTTCTACCCCTGCATTTCTCGTAATAGATTCTGCATTTAAGGTGAATAAACAAGGAGATAACCTGCATAATAGTTGGGGTACCAAGCATCGATTTCCTGACTTGGTTCATTTATTTTTTTTTATGTGATCGTAATTCTTTTTCGTTTGCAGTTGCCAAGAATGGTCCAAAAGCGGTCTTTTATTGCTGAGAAAAAACTGCAGTCAGGCAAAGCGAGTTTCTCGTTCGGCCGATTTACAGTTTTAAGATTTTCGGTTGCCAAATTTCTTCAGGGTATTCCTTACAATGGGGGGGGGGGGGGGGGAAACAAAACCCGGTGACTTGGAAAGTCTGATCTTGGGGGCTTATCTTCCCTTACCGCTAAGCCATCTCAGACCAATACAATTATATGGTCAATTTGTGAAAAGGGTTGGCTGATTTTTTTTCTTTTTTTTTAATTACTGTATATTGCACTGATCTTTAACACGATCTATTCTAGAGCCACTGTAAAAAAGATGTAGAAAGAGTGCAGAGGAGAGCAACAAAGATGATGAGGGGCCTGGAGGCTAAAATATATGAAGAACGGTTGCAGGAATTGGGTGAAGAGGAGGACCAGATAGCAGTTTTCTAAGTATTTGAGGGGCTGCAACAAAGAAGAGGGGGTCAACTTATTCTCCAAAGCCCCTGAAGGCAGGACAAGAAACGAAGGGTGGAAACTCATCAAGGAGAGAAGCAACCTAGAACTAAGGAGGAACTTCCCGACAGTGAGAACAATTAACCAGTGGAACGACTGGCCTCCAGAAGTTGAGAATGCTCCAACACTGGAAGTTTTTAAGAAGAGGTTGGATAACCTTTTGTCTGAAGTGGTGTAGGGTTTCCTGCCTAAGCAGGGGGCTGGACTAGAAGACCTCCAAGGTCCCTTCCAGCTGTGTTATTCTGTTAGACCCTTTGATCATTTTAGCAACGGACAGACGAGACGCCCCTGGAAGTTCCCCAAAAACTCATCGATCCCACCCCTTAGAAATTGACGCAAAGAGAACAGATCATTTCAGGAGGCCGGTTTGATCGGCTTTGTCATTACCAAGCTGGAGTTTGAAATGCTAAAAGTTGTCACACTTCCTCAATAGCCTGCTTCCTCCCGAGGCACCATGAACCAAATTAAGAAACCAGGGAGGTGGAGGGCAGAGAATTAAAAGTCGCATTATTGAGTGTCGTTTTTCTTAAAGAGCTAAAGATAGCCGCTTTATCTGTTTCTCCAGAATTCTTTGCTTCCCATTGGGGAGGGGGGTAATTATAATTTTCTGCTTCAGCTGAGATGAGAAAGTAATTTTGGATGCCGATGAAGTGCGTAATCGGCTTGCTTCTCAGAAGGGCAGCAGGGATGATGCAGCACTTCAAAGGGCTTGCAAAACGGGAGAGAGGGGGGGGGGAAATGGACAGATGGACGGACACAGGCTTTGCAGGATGGGGGTTCCAGGGGACCCAGTATTGCTGATACAGAAAGTGCCTGAATTCCATTTAACAGAATAACAGACTTGGAAGGGACCTTGGAGGTCTTCTAGCGCGACCCGCTACTTAGGCAGGAAACCCTACACCACTTCGAACAAATGGTTGTCCAACCTCTTCTTAAAAACTTCCAGTTTTGGAGCATTCACAACTTCTGGAGGCAAGTTGTTCCACTAATTAATTGTTCTCACTGTCAGGAAATTTCTCCTTAGTTCTAAGTTGCTTCTCTCCTTGATGAGTTTCCATCAAAATAACAGAAGAAACGGAAGGGACCTTGGAGGTCTTCTAATCCAACCCCCTGCTCAGGCAGGCACAGAGTCTTACAAGAGCAAAAGAAGATGCTTGTTTGAATTTAATCTCACCTATTGACTTCCTTCCTTCCTTCCTTCCTTCCTTCCTTCCTTCCTTCCTTCCTTCCGTTAGGACTGTTGGGAAGATCAAAATAAGACAATATGAAAGCGCGAAATAAAACGACTACATCCCATTACAGTGCTCTTCAAATTCACGAAGTCTAAATGACATTTTTGCCTGCCAAGACGGGAGGCCTTCCGAGATAATTATTTCAACCGTGCGTTTTGCACTCACAGAGAAGAAACAACATTCTCTCTCCAGTGGTCCATTCCCTAAGATAAAACCTAAGAAGGGAGCAATTATGTTTGCAGACCTAACCCTAATCGCCGCTTGGAGGTTTCCAAAACGCAGCTGCTGCAGCCTCTGTTGTAGCTAAAATGATTTAGTGGAGAATAAATGTGATTTAGCGTCTCCTGGGGTAGCATTTTGAGATGTCAGTGAACCTTCCAAGTCCCATTAAACTGCCACCGAGGCTTCAATAATTATTCAGGATGTAAATCCTGAACTACTTTCCTCCCGAGACCCTTCCCCAATCTATTTATATATCCTGCCCCTCTGCCAAAATACGTCTTTCCACACCTTGGGACCGAGCAAGGCCTTCCTGCTCCTCTCTCGCCGCCAATTGAATTAGACCAGGTTTAAATTTATCCTCCCTGGGGGGCTATGAGGCTTCGGCAATCTGCTGACCCGTTCTCAAAAAATTTCGGTGCCTTAACCAGTAGACCAACTGGCTCCTTTATGCACCCAGGGAGTTGGCAGAAAGCATCCTGCGCCTCTTCCTGATACTATCTCCTTTCCCAGGGCTGAAGAAATGCTTTGGCTTGCTTTTGGGAACGACATCTGAATATTCTCTTCAAGGCCATCTCCGTGGCTACCTACAGCGTACAGTATAATTACTGACTTTAGACTTGTATTCATTCACTCGCCACCGGCAAGATTAAGCAAAAATGTTTAACATGTCCGCCAAATGTTGGAAATGCAATCTGACTCCAGGTACTTATTATCATATGTGGTGGACGTGTATGAAAGCAAGAAAATATCAGACAAAAATACGTAACATGGTTGGAAAAAATGATTAAGTGGCATATAGAAAGCCAGAAAGACTTTCGTTAGGTATAATACCAAAAAGCTATGACAAAGGGACTATATACTTAATGCTGCATGTATTGACAGCAGCGGGAATTGTAATTTGCACAATATTGGAAAAATGAGAACACCCTACCCGATGAAAATATAATTCAGAAAATATTGAGATGGATAGATTGACATTGAACATAAAAGATAAAGGAGATACAGAGTATTATTTAACGTGGAATAGGTTTTATCAATAGTTAGAGATAAGAGATAGAAATTAGATGAAGAAAGAGCATTATGTTTAAATAAAATATCAATGTTGTTTATAAGTATGCTAATATAATGGGATAAATAAGCTAATATAAATATCATTAGAATCATTATGTATATTATTATTATTACTACCCTGTTTCCCCTAAAATAAGACATCCCCTGATAATAAGCCCAATCGGTCTTTTGAGCACATACACTAAAATAAGCCCTCCCTGAAAATATTTAAACGCATGTGCAGCTGGTCCCCACCATTTCCCCTGGTTTCCACCACACGCCCCAAAATAATAAGACCTCCCCGAAAATAAGGCCGAGCGCTTATTTCGTGGTTCAAAAAAATATAAGACAGGGTCTTATTTTCGGGGAAATACGGTATCAGTATATCTATTTTTTTTTCCTTCTGTAAAATGGAATGCCCGGACAATACACTGTATTCAAAATACTTACATATAAATTAAAAATAACTTGACTAAAAAAAAAAAAGAAGAGGAAATTAAGATTGGAGGATACAATTTGCCCAGTCATGTTCGTGACCTTAAAGAAGATCTGAATCCGTCTCTTGAAGCCTGCTTTTCACGTTACGTTTATTTAGGCATAACTGCGCTATTCTTCCTTCAAAGGTGCACCTAAAAAAATTGCAAATGCACATGTGTGATTCATCCACGTTCCTCAGCAAGACCAGTTTTATGAGTTCTTGGCAGAAAAGAAAACGTCTCGTTTCCTCGGAGCAGGGATTCGATTCAATGAACACCCAGAGAGACAACGTGGAAAGAAACACGCTACAAATAACTTTATTGTCTTCCAGGCTAAGGACAAACAAGGATCAGCCGGTTCGAAGACAGACAGGGCATGCATGCGGAACGCCACCAGGAAGTCGGAGACGGAATAGAAGCCCGAGAAGGGAATCTTTAAAAAAAAAAAATCAACACAAAAATAAACTTTCGAAAGTGGGCTCACTAAAAGTCAAGCGAACGAGAAAAGGCCGAGGAACTTCAGGTTTTACGCTTTGGGTTTGGATCCAGGAGAATTAAGGAAATTGTGCCTCCTGCGTTTTGGTTTTTCAGCAACCAGGCAGGTCCAAGGGGGCAGCTCCAAGGAGGAATCAAGGCCCTCATCGGGGTTTTACACATCTGTGGACTACAGGAAGCTTGGGCCACAACGTCCTTGTAGTCTGTGCAGGTTTTTTTTTCCCCTTCAAAAAATTCCAAAGTCCTTCCTCGACTTGGTTACTGGAATTGTGAAAGGGAATTTTAAGAACTTTGGTTTCGGGCCAAAAGGATGAAAATGATGTTCCTGAGTTGGCGAGGAACTGTGGGACTTGAACCTGGCTTGGTGTCGCGTGATCTACAACCCCAGATGTAGATCAAAACTATCCTAATCCTGATTTTTTGGTCTCCCTCCTTCTCTGGAATGACTCTTAAATTTGAATGGAATTGCATCCGCGCCACCTTCTCAATGCTTTAATCCCTTGACTGACTTTTGACTGGTCCATCCATCAGCAGAATAAAATATTTTTTCCCCCTCCTTCTAAGAAGGAACAAATGAAGCCCACCCACCCCAACCCTGTTCTAGTTAAGAACTTTTTAGCTCAACTCCTGAAATCTCATTATTTGCATCGAAACCATCGTAAAGCCCAGCCAACATTCGTCACAGAGTTGCTGGAGGAAGAATGGCTCTTTCGGGATGACCGGGATGTCGGGTGAGTTGCGTTCACAAAACCAGGCGGTCTTCTCCGTCTTCCTGAATGACTTGGCCCACCGAGGCTGGGTTCTGTTGCTTGAGAAAACATTCTCTTTTGCACTCCATCAGAAGCTGGAGATCTCGCCACATTTTGACTTGCTTTAGGTTGGGGCCATGACTTTCCCGGACAGATTTTTGCTTCTCTCGCAGTTTCTGATTTTTTAAAAAAAAGAGAAAAAGAGAGAGAGAGAGAGATGCTGTTTAGGGAGGGAGGGGTCCTGATGATCATCTTCTTTTAAGGACCCCATAATCCCTTGTGGGTTGGAGTCTGGGAAACTGAATGGAGCCGAGCATTTACTGGCCAGATGCCCTTCCTGTCGCCAGTACGGAGTTTTGTTCAGCAGATATATTCTCAGTGTGGCCAGAGAAATATCTGCCTCTACCTAGGATCAAACTCACAGCCTCCTGATTGTGAGGCGAGAGCTCCACCTCTAGGCCACCGCACCACTCAGGGAGGGGTCCTGATCCGTTGGTTTATTTACTTACTGAGTGGTTTAGAGGTTTTCGGCAGCTAACTATGTTGCTTCAAAATGAAATACTACTTCAACTCCAGAGCCAAAGCAGAGTTTTAAAGTACATAAGGACTTCCAAATAAATCTTCATTCTTTTATTCTTTTTGGCTTTCCTTTCTTGTTTATTATTTTTTTTAAAAAAAACGTTTAACTGATTGCATTAAACAACATCAGAAAAAGTTTAGATAAGGCTTCAGCTCAAGACCACACAGTGGATTAAAATCATATTTTGGAAATTTGAGACTGTCTTAGAAGTCACAAAGACAGATCTCCTTGGGAAGAAAAGCAACATGTACGTGACTGATTTGTAAGAACATCAAAGACAGTTGGTTTGAAAAATTAATTCTTTCTACATGCTGCTCCAAAGCCAACTGGCAAGACGGGGATAGAAAATGGATTCCAGGTCCTTTTTGTAAAAATAGGACGGCGCACCACTAAATACCGTGTTTATCTGTGGCCAGCTGCTTTGTGTGCCACTGATCTGGCAAAACGATGCCTTCTTTCGGAGGTTTCTGCCGAAGATGCCTTTTGGAAGTGATAGTCCATTAGCTCAGGCAGTATCTGTAGGAAGCTGACTTTGCAACTGTTTGGGTAGTTTATTTTAAGAAGGCAACTTCTCCGCCTCTAAATCCGAACGGTTTTTAGGAGCTGTGCCTACTAGGCATTGTATAAATCAGGGGTGTCCAACCTTGGTCATTTTAAGACTTGTGGACCTCAACTCCCGGTGATGCTGGCTGGGGAATTCTGGGAGTTGAAGTCCACAATTCTGGCTGGGGAATTCTGGGAGTTGAAGTCCACAATTCTGGCTGGGGAATTCTGGGAGTTGAAGTCCACAATTCTGGGAGTGGAAGTCCACATGTCCTAAAGTGGCCAAGGCTGGACGCCCTTGGTCTAAAACAGAAATCAGTAACGTTCATGCACTCCTACCTTTCCAAGGTTCTCTTGTTCTGTGATCATCTTGGAATACTGATCCCTACGGAAAACAAGCCATTGAAGAACAAGAGTTATATCGCAATTTTAGAATGTTTGGAAGTACTTCGGGGAAGTTACACGGGGCAACTCACAGGCTAACAACAACAGAGTCCTTGGAACTACGGAGAACCCAGGCGTTTTCCCCACCATCCTCTCCCCACTCTGCTAAGGTAGGGCGCAGATCCCTGATTTCCTGTCGTGGGAAGCCAGAAAGTGCAGGAAGGATGTGGGGAAGTCTCTTTGGCCTTCTCTTTTTCTCAGCAACTCGGCTGAAAACTCGCTGCCTTCTTAGAAAAGGATCTCCAAGGGAGTTGCAAGGAAAAGAAAGGAGTTCCAGGGGTTCCTTTCTCCTCCCATCAAACCTTTGAAGCCGTGGTGCTGGTGAGGGCTATCAAAGAGGTGTAAATAAGGCATAAGCAAGCTGGGTGTCCTTGGGCCAATCACCAGAGACGGTGGGTTCTAGTCCCGCCTTAGGTATGAAAGTCAGCTGGGTGGCTTTGGGCCAATCACCAGGAGACAGTGAGTTCTAGTCCTGCCTTAGGCAAGAAAGCCAGCTGGGTGACCTTGAGCCAATCACCAGGAGACGGTGAGTTCTAGTCCCACCTTAGGTATGAAAGTCAGCTGGGTGGCTTTGGGCCAATCACCAGGAGACGGTGAGTTCTAGTCCCGCCTTAGGCAAGAAAGCCAGCTGGGTGACCTTGAGCCAATCACCAGGAGACGGTGAGTTCTAGTCCCACCTTAGGTATGAAAGTCAGCTGGGTGGCTTTGGGCCAGTCCTACTCTCTCAGCCCAACCCACCTCAGAGGGTTGTGCTTGGGGGGAAAAGAGGAGGGAGGGAGGGACGAGGATTAGGTGTGCTCATCGCCCGGAGTCATTTATTAAAATATAATAGCAATAGACTTATATACCGCTTTCCAGTGCTTTCCAGCCCTCTCTAAGCGGTTTACAGAATCAGCACATTGCCCCCCCAACAATTTGGGTCCTCATTTTACCCACCTCGGAAGGGTGGAAGGTTGAGTCAACCTTGTAAAGGTGGGATACAAGTAAATAAGTAACTTTCTCATATAGCAAGGAATGAAGTGATGTAGGGTAAGGAGTGGCAGAACCTGGGTGGGGAGGGTGGAGTGAAAGGAGGAATTAGTCTAGAATCCCTACGTAGCCATAAGTGAACTAAACCCAATTTCCCTTGAATTCCGTGGAACCTCCTCTAAGTCCTAACAGGTGCTGAGAAGATTCGCGTTTGTGGGCCTGATCCTTCGTACCTGACAGGTGACTTTCTTTCTCTCCCTTCTACTACCAAGACATTTAGACCTTCACTCTGTTCTCATTTTCCAGGCTGTCCCATCACACACACACACACACACACAATGACATTTTCCGATGGGAGAAGAGATATTTGCGTCAGGAACACATTTTCCACTCGGAGGTCAGGATCTTCTCTTTGCTTCTTTTGGCAACAGGACGCCCTCACCTTCCAGGCCATTACCTTAGGATCTCTCCCAGGATTCGCAGATCTGTTTGTTTTTTCTTTTCTTTTCTTTTCTTTTTTTTTTTTAAAAAAGAGGCCGGCTCCTGAAACCAGATTTGTTTTCTTTTCTTGGCTATTTAAACGATGCTTGGAAAGAATGCCGCTTAATTTTGAAAGTCCACAGCTATTTTTAGAGAGCCAAATTAACTTTTTTGCATTCCTGACGGCTGACTCCATGGAACAGAGATGGGGAAGGGATCAGGAGGACGAAGGAACTTCTGGTTCCCGACTTCGGGGGCCCGATGTTTATGGGTTGTCGGAATGCGGCTTCCATTCCAGGGCTTATCGAAGGATTTGGAGAAACTCATTTGCTGGGACGCACAGGTGGTTGGCTTGTCCAAACCTTCCGACGAAGAGAAGTCGGACGGTTTGGGCATTTTTTTTTTGGGCTCGCTTGGCCCTAGTAGGACGGCCTTCATTAATGGGGTGGCAAATTTCACAGAAATGCAAGAATGCTACAGCTGAACACGGCAGGTATGTGAAATGCGGAATCCCTCGCTATGGGGGAGCGCTTCTCCCAGTTTCAAATCTGGGGTAGAACTGGGCCAAGAGAGCGGGTTGAGGAGCACTGTGGTCAGTTTGGACTTCCAGAAACAAAAGTTCTGCCTCTTCCTCCCGACTCCGAGAACGTTCGAAAGTTATCCTCAGATACCCTGAGCCGAGGTGGCGCAGTGGTTAGAGTGCAGTACTGCAGGCTACTTCAGCTGACTGCTAGCTGCAGTTCGGCAGTTCAAATCTCACCGGCTCAAAGTTGACTCAGCCTTCCGTCCTTCCGAGGTGGGTAATATGAGGACTCAGATTGTTGGGTTTTGCAAGAGGCTGACTCTGTAAATTGCTTAGAGAGGGCTGTAAAAAACACTATGAAGCGGTATAGAAGTGCTATTGCTACCCCGACAAAGTTTTCCTTCGAAGGTCTACAAAGCAATTACTCTAAAGCGGTGTTTGTCAACCCTGGGGCACCCGGAATTCTCCAGCCAGCATTAGGGGAATTCTGGGAGTTGAAGTCCGCACGTCTTCAAGTGGCCCAGATTGCGAAACGCTGCTCTAAAGTACTTGATATGGCTACTCGCCATGTGAAATCCTAAACAAAACATACAAATCACTAAGCTGACCCAGACACAGGAACTCATCCAGGCAGGAAGTTCTCTGCTAAAGTCGTGCCCCCCCCCCCACTCCCCTTTTGCTCAGTGTTGGCCTCATTCTCCTCCTCGATCTCAGCTTCTTTTCCTCCCTTCAGACAGATAATAAAATCCTCTGCAAATATTTGGAGATGTAATCTGCTCCTTGTCCCTGGCTGCCCTTCCATTGAAGCACCATAAACAGACAGCTCGGGAGAGGGAACTCAGTGGCACAAGCGGTATTTTGCAGCTGCGGTGGCCACGGGCGTCCCCACGCAAGGCGCGTGTGACAAAGCATATCCTGTGATGTCAGGACGTAAACCCCACCGCCTGCGTGTCAGCGGGGACAGAAGCGTGGAATACCACCACATCTGGGGGCCTTGTCACCCAATTTCCGTTTACTGCAGGTTCCTCTGGCTGCAGCCTTCTTCCCCTACTGAACATAGAATCATAGAGTGGGGAGGCACCCCGGAAGTCATCTAGTCCAACCTCCTGCCCACTCCAGGGGACTCTATACCTGACTGCCTTCTTTCTTTCCTGTTGATCCGCAGAAACGTACATTTTCACCTCATCTTTGACCCGTTGCAGCTGTGCTTCCGAAATCTAAAAAAACAAAAAGAAGAAGAATATCTGGATTTAGATCTCGAACAGCCCTCCTTCCTGTCTGGGAAAAAAATGTTAGTTTCTTTCACCAACATACCATTTTCATGCAGCTGACCTGATGATAGCTGCTTTCTTCCTGTAAACACTCCTCCCGAAGGCTCTTCACCTCCTGATGGGAGAGAAGGGAGATTTTGAAGAGGGAAGAAAGAGACTCAGCCCTCTGGAGCGCAAGCCGCAGGCCAGGTAATGGCGGAGGTGAAAGATGGAAGCCCCCTTCCCCCAAGATGCTGTTGGACAGAAGCTGCCATCGTCCTTGACGGATTCAGTGAATGAGATCTGGAGACCAACCATAACCGAAGGATGCCAGCTTCTTACTCCTAAAATATTCTGCTTCCATTTTTGTCCAAAGAGAAAAAAAAAAAAACCCTAAAACAGGAGCTGGGAGATTGAATTGGCCCAAGCACAGATTAAAAAGGTAAAGGTTCCCCTCATACATATGTATTAGTCGTTCCCGACTCTAGGGGGCGGTGCTCATCTCCGTTTCAAAGCCCAAGAGCCAGCGCTGTCCGAAGACGTCTCCGTGGTCATGTGGCCGGCATGACTCAATGCCAAAGGTGCACGGAACGCTGTTCCCTTCCCACCAAAGATGGTCCTTATTTTTCTACCTGCATTTATTTTTATCTGCTTTCGAACTGCTAGGCTGGCAGAAGCTGGGGCAAGGAATGGGAGCTCACCCCGTTACGCGGCGCTAGGGATTCGAACTGCTGAACTGCCGACCTTTCTGATCAACAAGCTCAGCGTCTTAGCCACTGAGCCACTGTGTCCCTTAAGCACGGATTAGATGTGCCTATTTTATCTCACAGCCACAACTTGGAGCACAGGCTACCGTTGGGGGTTCCCTCAAATAAATCTTGTTTTGCTCAACTCCAAACCTGAATGTCACTTAATCTAAACCAGCCCATGATATGGGGAGGAGGGAGGGGGGGAACGGGGCCAGGCGGGACAAGATGGAGAAGGATTCTCCCCCCCTCTCTCCTGCTTGCCTACCTGCTCCAAGGAGGAACGCTTGCTTTCCAAACCAGCGGCACAACTGTCGTACTGAGATTTTTTCTCTTCAGATTCTTGGGTTAATTCCTGGGGAGGAGGAAAAAAAGGGTGTGTGGCATTGGTGGGTTTCAAATTTTTTTTACTACCGGTTCTGTGGGTGTAGCTTGGTGGGCGTGGCATAATTTGATGGGTGTGGCAGGGGAAGGATACTGTAAAATCTCCATTCCTACCCCTCTCTGGGAGAAGGGCACTGCAAAATCCCCATTTCCTCCCGATCAGGTGGGACTCGGGAAGCAGAGAATAGATGGGGGCGGGGCCAGTCAGAATTTTTACTACCGGTTCTCTGAACTACTCAAAATTTCCGCTACCGGTTCTCCAGAACTGGTCAGAACCTGCCGAAATCCACCTCTGGTGTGTGGATACAACAGGTGGCCCCTGGCAGCCCAAGCCCACCTGTCTAAATCCAAGAGACCCCTGAGCCTTGCTGTGCAGGACAAGGCATCAGCTGGCGGGAAAGATTCCTGGCTTCCTTGATGCTTGTTACAATAAATTGCTACCCAACACACTTAAGTAAGGAATGGAGGAATGGAGGAATTTGCTCAGGTGCTCGTAGGGCACCGTAAGGCTCATCGGGACAAGGATTCTGCTTTTTGGGGAAGCTTAGGTCAGAACAAGTGGGGGCGTGCCAGCCTCATCCCACGAGCATTGCCTGCACTCACCTGGCACCTCTGTCGCAGCTGCCTGAGGTCTTTGATGATTGGGGCCAAGCTTGACTTTTTATCGGCTACCAAGGTGTTCAGTTTTTTCACCTGTGGGGAAGGAAGGCGGTGCTGTGAGCGCGCCCGCTGAATGGGAGCCGAAGTAGACGAGGAAGGACCTGCCACATTTAGAAGGGAGCCCCTTTGCAGCATCCTGGGGGTAAGGGGTGGCAGAGGGTGGGGTCAGGGTTAGGAGGGGCTCTTTCTATCCCATCCCTTGTGAAGCCTCTCTGGACAGTACCATGTCAGACATGTTGTCCAGAGTCCGGCCTTTCATGTCATCCATTTCGCTCTTGACGGCCGACACCCTCTCCAGCTCCTCCTGGGTGTAGCTGTAGCCGGAGATCCCTTTCTTGTCTTCGATGGCTTGCTGGGGGAACAAAAGAGAGAAACAGGACTTTCCGGAGGGATCAGGCTCCTTCAGAAGTTGCAGGGTTCCAGCTCAAAACGCATGGGGCCGCCCAACTCAGTCTCAGGGACTCCCCGCCGCTTACACAGATTAAACAAACCCAATATAAAAAAACAATAAAAAGCGCTAATTCCTGCCCCGCCCCATGATAACAATTAAGAGAATTAAATAAGCCACTTGAGGGGTGGGGTGGGGGGTTCATCCCTCTCTGGGGCATCCAGGCCCGTTAGCCAAACCAACGGGGCCTTGCGAAAGAGTGTCAAAGGAGGGTGGGGGGGAGGGCAATCTTATCTCTGTGGGCATGCATTGCAGGGCTGGCTGGGGAATTCTGAGAGTTGAAGTCCACAGGTCTTAAAAGCTAGCAAGATGAAGGCACCCCTGCTCTAAAAGATAAACACCGGACCAAACTACAAACCCTAGTTGATTTCTAAAGAAGAATATAATCGCAGAAATGGCCGTTTGGCTGTGAAATGCCATGTTGCATGCAATTAAGTTCCGGCCCGTGACAGAATAACTGGATTGACGCAAGCTGGACCATGGTTTGTTTGACTCCCAATTGTTAACTAAGCCACAACCGGCTGGATTTACCACCATGCACGCACCAAACAAGCCACATTACGTAAACCCAGCTAACGATTTTGTCGTTCTTCGTGTTCCCTGCCAGGCCTCCCCGGGATCCTTCCTGGAATTTAAGATGGGCTCGGGATCTCCCGTTGACGTTGCCATCAAAACCCCGGGCAGTCCTGGCTTTAAAGGACAGGAGGGAGAGTTACCAATTGCTGCTGGATGTCTTCGTGCCGCTGTTTCAGAAGCTCTTCCGTCCGTTGCAGGATGCCGTACTCGGCCGTGATCTCAGCTATTTCCAGACGTTTCTTCTTGTAAAGGGTGTTTTTGCTTCGAAGCTTGTTAACGTATCGCTTGAACTGAAATGAGAAGGATCACAATCCTTGGCCGTGCAAAGATGCTCGGTCCAGCTCGGGTCCTTAGGACAGAATATTTAAATAACCTTTTCCTTCTCTTTCAAAAGGGAGAGGAATCAAGAAATCAGGCTCTCCTGGGTAGAAATAGAAAACTCGCCTTTAAAAGATCATTGTTTAGATATGTTTGAGTGTTTCATATATATACACACACACCAAAAGCTTTGCATTTCTTTGTTCGGCTTTTCAACGTTGCCTTAAACTGATGAAAACTTTTAAAACGTTTTTTAAAAAGAAAAGAGAGTTGGGGTGCACAGAGCCCTCCCCAGCGTAAAACATAGCGTCCCATTTGACGAACAAATTCTTACAGTCCGAGGCGAACTCTCTGTGAGGACCCCCCACCCGCCAATAACTTCATGCGCTATAAAAAGGTCTCCCGGGCAAAGAGCCCATCTTAAAATCGTGCCAGTTCATCTGCCATCTTTTGCCAAGGTCTCCTCTACTTCCCTGGGCTCCTGCAACTATTTTTAAACCCAAAGCTGCAAAACGTTTTTCACCCGGAGAGCAAAGCCAGATTTAAACCGCCTCGTGTTTTAAAAAGACCGAGGTCCTGACTGCTCGAAGAACAACTGTCTTTGCTGCCCGCGCCACCAACGCCCGGGAAGGTCGCAAGTTAGCGCGCAACTTGACAAAGCAACGGGGCTGAAGGAAAATCAGGCTTGTTCGGATTTAAGCCGGGGAATGGCAGGGTGCCTATGAGGGGTGGGCTTCAAAGATTTTACCAAGGGGTTCTCTGTCCGGTTCAGTGGTGGGTTGCTCCCGGTTCGCAAGAACCGGTAGTAAAAATCTGTAGTAGTTCGGAGAAGCAGTAATAACATTGGTTGGCCACACACCCCGAACCGGTCACCGGCCCGGTCACCGCTCGCTTACCCCACTGGAGGGCTTTTTGAACTTCTGGCAGGCCCATTTTTCACCCAACCGGTCAGTCCTAGAGGAGATCAACCCTGACTGACTGCTCTTTAGAAGGCCAGATCCTGAAGAAGAGACTCAAATCCTTTGGCCGCCTAATGAGAAGGAAGGACTCCCTGGAGAAGAGCCTGATGCTGGGAACGATGGAGGGCAAAAGAAGAAGAAGGGGACTATGGCAGAGAATGAGGTGGCTGGATGGAGTCCCTGAAGCAGTCAGCATGAGCTTCAATGGACTCCAGAGGATGGTAGAGGACAGGAAGGCTTGGAGGAACGTAGTCCATGGGGTCGCGATGGGTGGGACACAACTTCGCAACTAACAACAACAAGGCAACATTGCCATGAAAAGGGGACTCTTCTGTATGTTGGCTTGGCCATACTTTCCCCAAGGTGCATAAAACCAGGTTTCCATCCATCTCTATCATGGAGCTGTGTAAAGCAATTCTCCCTTTCAGGCTTCTGGCTTGTTGAAAGAGGTAAATAAAACCAGAGAATTAACACTCGTTTTAGTTTCCCCCCCACACACACCCCTTCTCCCCAACTCTGGGAGAGAAAGAGAGAAGTAAAAAAAAAAACAACAACAACAACAGCAACAACAAACCAAGAAGACAAAAATTAAACTCCCAACCGCCATTTCAATGAGATGAAAAGAGAAGCTCCTTCATTATCTCAGCGGGAAGCCCTCAAATAAAAGTTTGCAGAAGCCGCAGCCGGAAAAAACGTGGAGCTGTTTTACTGCCCATCCAATTAATGTAATAAGGGCTCGGCAGGCAATTAAGAGAATTTCGTCTGAGCAAATTGCTGGCCGTGACAAGCTCTGGACCAATTGCTCACTCAAGAGCCCCCCCCCCACCCCAACGAGGCTCACATCGCTCAGGGGGAATGTCACTTTCGGGGTCCCTTCTATTCTCGGGGATGGGGGATAAGCCCCCTCAATGTCCACCAGAAAGGAGGAAAGAGGGAGGCAAACGGGAAAGCACACCGATACCCATGTGCCTGACTCCAAGCTCCTGTGGCAAAGATGGCTTAGAACTCTGGTGGAATTAAAAATGGGACGCGCTCTTTAGAAGGGCCAGGCAGGTAATTCTTAATAGTAATAGCTCATTCTTAATAGCTCATTCTGCCTCTTTGCTGGCATGGAGTTTGCCCGATTTTAAAGACTTTGCCCTCAATTTAGCTGGAGGTTTTCTCGGAGACCCCACTTCTGAACAAACAGAAACAGCTGGGAAGCATTTGGCTCAGGAGTGCTTGAGTTTTCAACTGATTTCAGGGCAGACGGGCCTGAAATAGAAATCTTCTTTTTACAAAATATGGCACCAAGCCAGCATTGTGGTGTCAGAACATGCTCAGGTGGCTTACAATGCGGATCCTTCTTCGTTTTTTTAGAGTGACCCAAAAATCTATTCTGCACATTTTCTCTCCTCCCTAACTTTTGGCTAGCAAAGATACCAAAGGAAGGACAAAAGAGAGACGCAAATGTCGAAGTCCAATCACCAGGAGACGGTGAGTTCTAGTCCTGCCTTAGGTGCGAAAGCTGGCTGGGTGATTTGGGGCCAATCATCAGGAGACGGTGAGTTCTAGTCCCCCTCTAGGCTTGGAAGCTGGCTGGCTGATTCTAGGCTAATTCCTCCCTCTCAGCCCAACCTACCTGACAGAACTGTTGTGGGAAAATAGGAGAAGGAAGGAGTATTATGTATGTTCGCCACCTTGGGTTATTTAAAAAGGCAGGATAAAGATCTATTAAATAAACGACCAACCTACTAGAAGAAAAATAACCACCCTACCAGGAATCCCAGCTCCCTAGAACTGGTATTCAACTGCAAAGAGTACAATGTACCATGAAGGAGAGCTAAAATTATCCCCGGTTTACCTAACATCCCTCGTAACTGAACCGTCTCTCCTTCTCTCTCGTGCAATTCCCTAATTTTTACGGTTTGATAGCTGCAGGAAGAAGCTGCCCAGCCTGGCCTGGATTTTTCTTTTTTAACGATGCCGTCCCTTCCGCAAGAGGCTGCTTTAAGCCTCTTGAACATCTTCCCCAGTTTCCCCCTTAAAAAATGGGGAAAAAAAATTAAATAAATCCACCCACTATTTTCCTCTGCTTGCACAAAGGCTGAGCTTCCCTTGCTTCGGAAAGCAACGTGCTCCCCTCATTTGGGGGGGGGGGGGAGCATAAGCCTGAGCTGACCTTTCTGGGGAGGAGGTGTTAAGACCTCAGCCGAGGATACAATTGCTGGCATGCAGAAGACGTCCAGGCAGGGAAGGCCTTGATTCATTGGAGCACCAAACTTAGTGTGAGAGAAAGGCCGTAAGGGGATACCAGTAACTCAAACCCCTGGGGGGGGGGGGGGGTGCAGGCTGGAAGCGACTGAGGTCTCATCACAAATCATTAAGGGCTCTAACTTCATGTCTAAAGTATTAAACGACGTTATAGAGCATTGCACACCATAAAAGCTAGACACAAGGACAGTTTTTCCTGCATGCTTACTAAGACTGTATCACTATTCTTCTTCTCATCCTTCCTATTACCTATCTCCTCCTACTTATGACTATAGGCTTGTTGCTTGTATCTTTACGATTTATATTGTTTTATTTAGTTTCCTAGTATGATTTGATTGCTTGTTTAGTATCCTATGACTATCACTAAGTGTTGTGTCTTATGGTTCTTGATGAACGTATTTTTTTATGAGAGCTTATGCACCGAAGACAAATTCCTTGTATGTCCAATCACACTTGGCCAATAAAGAATTCTATTAAAGACGGGTCCAGATTTGGTACCTGTTCTGCGAAGAGACGAGGGTGGGGTATCTCAAAGCAAGGGGGTCTTTAAGCTGGCATTGTCCTGCTTTCTGGCAAGGAATTCCAGGGACGTCCAGAAGCCACCAAGGGGACATTCACATCCTGACTTATGGATGTGAACTCGCTCGTTCAGCATCCTTGATTCCTGGAAAATCTCTGCGGCTCGGAGTTTTTAAGATGTGTAAGAAAGCTAAGAATACTTGGAGGCTGGAATTGAATTGTGCTGAATCAAAAACCAGGGACAAATCCAACCATGAGGTTCTTTGCTCTCAAACACCTTCGTTAGGGTCAGGAGATTAAAAACCGCCCGCTGGGTCGAAAGAGAGAGCAGGAGGATGGTTTAAACATACAACAACGTAAGATCAAGCCTGAAATAGATAGAGGTATTCAGACATTGGTGACTCTCCTCGGCAGCCCTGTTCTTGGATGGAACTCCAATCGAAAAGGTGGAGAAGACATACAGAAGGCTTCAAAAGGGCCATGACCGAGAATCAATAGCTGTTGTGTGAACTGAACCTGCAAGTTGTTCACACTGGTGCTCATCTTTTCTTCATTCCATATAGCAGTCCAGTCATAAACTCAACAACTACCTAATTCTCCATTTCCATTCGGTGGGTGTTCTAATTTATCTTCACATTTTAGCTACTCAACCCATCGTTCCCATCAGATGTGTTGACAACATGAAATTGTTTGTGAGGTACTTAAAACCTCGCGGACACGCAACAGATAAGATCTTTGGCCTCTCTAACAGGACATGTTCCTGTTGTATAGTATAATCACTGCTGGCACCAGGGTCACAAAGCACAGAGCCTTCCTGGGGTTTTGCTCCTACAAACGGTTTGCTCGGAACTAATCTACTACTTAAAAAGAAGAGCCACCGAGGCCAGGTTTCTGGAATAAATCCTCAACTCAGAATTCTTCCAGATAACAAGGGAAGCCGTCTTGGGAACCCCAACAATGTTTTGCAGGCAAAATGGCCATTTCCTTACCTCATCGCCCTTCAAGACTTCTGTCCCGTCCAGTTCCCGAGCCTGGCTCGACTTCTGTATCATCTGTCTCTCCAAGGTGGTGATCTCTTCCTTGGCGGTCTGAAGTTCCTCCGCCTTGGCGGTTTTCTTCCGCGAAATGATGGAGGCCTGTGAGGATTCTCAGACTGGTTAGTATTAGGGCGTCAAAAGTGGACGATGCCAGGAAAAGAGCTGACATGCCAACCTCAGTAGCTTTAGGGAACTGAAGTCTACCCATGATGGATGGGGAATTCTAGGAGCTGAAATCTACCCATGATGGACAGGGAATTCTAGGAGTTGAAGTCCACCCATGATAGATGGGGAATTCTGGGAGTTGAAGTCCACCCATGATGGATGAGAAATTCTGGGAGTTGAAGTCTACCCATGATGGACGGGGAATTCTGGGAGTTGAAGTCCATCCATGATGGACGGGAAAATCTGGGAGTTGAAGTCCACTCAAGCTGGCTGGAATTGAAGTCCACACATCTTAAAATTTGCCCGGGAAACATTATGTTAGACACATTGCAAGTTATCATTTAAATCAGGGATGGCAACTTTTAAGACTTGTGGATTTCATGTGGTTTAGGTCATGTTGGTCTATAAAAGCTCAAGTGGGCCAGTCTTTCTATAGAGCCCACTGATATGTAACGTCTAACACAAGGACAAATAATGTTCAAGGCAGAACTACATATTACAACTAAAATATCACAGGAGGATCACACCGCCACCTTTGTGACAAATGTCTTCAAAGGAAACCCAAACCAGGTGTTTTTAGTCATTCAAAAAGGCAGACTTTGCCATTGCACAGGTAATTTTGAAGGCACCTTCCAACATCTGGCTGAAATCATTTGGTCTGGGCGTTAGCCAAGCCTTTTACTTCTCACCTGGGCCCACGGTGACAAATGGGGTGAAAAACACAACAGGGCCCTCCGGTAAAGTCGATGAAAGGGTCCCGTTGAGCCGGGCACAGAAGGCCACCTGTTTTTGACTAAGTGAGGAGTTCTGAATTCCTGGCATGGCTCCTCTGAGGGATGTCAACACTTTATAGAAAGAGGCAACTGGTCTCTTGTACCGGCACATTATGTAGCATACTTACTTAGCCTTGTAACACAAGGCTCACAACAACAAAAGGCCCTGGATCACATTCGCTACCCAAAATTGTATCTTGTTCCACCTATTAAATTATTGTTGGCTAACAGTTCTGGAATCATCAGATGCTCCCCAATACAATGGCCGCCCTATCAAGAAAAGTCCCACTGGATAGGATTTTAGTGTGGAATACAGATAGTCCTCGACTTACGACAGTTCATTTAGTGACCGTTTGAAGTTACAAGGGCACTGAAGAAAAGAGACTTTTTACGACCAGAATTTCCACGGTCACGTGATTAAAATTCAGACACTTATGCAACTGACTCATTTTTACGACAGTCGCAGCGTCCCGGGGTTAGTGATCTCTTCTGCGACCTTCTGGCAAGCAAAGTCCACGGGGAAGCCAGACTCACTTAACAACCGTGTTACTGACTTAACCACGGTAGCGATCCACTTAACAACGGTGGCAGGAAAAGTTGTTAAAATGGGGCAAAACTCACTTAACCAACGTCTCGCTTAGCGACAGTAATTTTGGCGTCGTAACTCGAGAGCTACCTGTAATTTCAATTTCTCCTCGCGCTCATCCTGCCAAGAATTTCTTCTCACCTGTTGCCGGTACATCGAAAATTTACTATCGATGGGTTCGTACTTCATCATCCTCTTCTCAATTAATTGATTGATTTGGGCGTTGACCTCCTTTATCTGCAACGACAGAAGATTCGAGAAAAACGTTTTTCGCAATAAAGGCAAACCGAGTTTGCAGATAGAAGCCAGTTCCAGAAATAGGCTAACTTCTCACTAATGGATTTGAATGAGGTGGGGGGAAGGGGGGCGGGGGTTTACAGCCAAAAGACACTTTCTGGAATTTTGGACAAACTCTTCTACAATTACGCCGGGCGGGTTTTAAAATAGCAAATGTCAACCGCTTGTTTTCACTTTGCTTGTGTGCTTTTCAGCGCTTGAAGCTTTTGTCGGCGAGCAAGCAATTCAAGCCAGACTTCTAGAGCTGGAAGGGGATGTTAGGCTATGGAGTCCAATGACTTGCTCAGGTCAAGAGTCCCAGTTAAAATCCCGTAACAGGTGCGGTTCAGTCTCTGCTTACATAAATTCGCTGAAAAGGCAGGGATTCGTTGCTTAAACCTGACTACGTTCTATCAAAAACCAGTTAGTGTAAAAAGCTAATATATAGAGAACAATGAATTGTTATTTATTATGCTCAAACTAGAGGTTGAGGAAGGGACGCGGTGGCTCAGTGGCTAAGACGCTGAGCTTGTCGATCAGAAAGGTCGGCAGTTCAGCAGTTCGAATCCCTAGTGCCGCGTAACGGGGTGAGCTCCCGTTCCTTGTCCCAGCTTCTGCCAACCTAGCCGTTCGAAAGCAGGTAAAAATCGCAAGTAGAAAAATAGGGACCACTTTTGGTGGGAAGGGAACAGCGTTCCGTGCCCCTTTGGCGTTGAGTCATGCTGGCCACAGGACCACGGAGACGTCTTCGGACAGCGCTGGCTCTTCGGCTTTGAAACGGAGATGAGCACCGCCCCCTAGAGTCAGGAACGACTAGCACTTATGTGCCAGGGGAACCTTTACCTTTACGAGATTGAGAAAATACACGAAGAGGCAGCTGCAGTGGGGCTGCAAATCTAAACAACAACTATTGTATTACCTAAATGACGGAGATTGGTTTCAAGGCCGTCTCCAATTTTACAGCCCAATTCGTATTTTTAAAGGCTTGGTTTCCCCATCCTGTCTGCTGTGATTTATCTTTTGAAATAAAGACACACCACGGAGCCTCTTCTTTCATTCCTGCTTGTTTGAGTGACACTGTGTAAATCAAAGGCACTTTATTGGACAGGAAACCGAGATAAAAACCCGCACCTGTAAATCTAAATTTAAATCCACTTCTTTTGTAAACCTCTTGATTTCCCTCCAGCTCACTGCCCTGCTGCTCAAGCCGCGAAAAGAGACGCTCGACCGATACCGGATTTCTTTGCTCCTCACTCAAGGTTGATCGTTTTTACTAAAAATAAGCAGCCTGACAGCGCGTTAACTAGCAATGCTACTTTGGGGTTTCTGCTAATAAGGAAATGGATATCGATTCATGAATTTATAAAGCAGGGGGAGGAGATTGACTTTGCAACCTTCTGGCGTTTCATGAATGAGGGCGCTGGGTCGTTCCAGCTCCTGAATGTTGAAAAGGGTCTCTCCTGGGATAATCTCCAGGGAGGCCAACGTTATCCCGAGATGACCCCTGCCATCTATTTCAAGGCATGTGGACAATGCCTGGGCAGTTGCAAGAGAGGGTGAATGTTAAGCCTTCTTAGGCTAACCTGGTGCCTTCGGAAGGGAGTGGGTTACAGCTCCCATGCTTCCCAGCCAGCCTGGATTGACTCCGAATATGTCCACTCTTAACACACCCCTCTTACCGGCAGGCTTCCCAAGGCCATTTGGCCAGAGCCTGCCTTGGAAAAAAAATAATAGCAACTATCCTCTATAGATGGAATGGTCTTTAGTTATTTAGGGCAAGATTGTTGTTATTATTATTACTGTGTGGCCCTTGATGCTCTCTACGCTTGTTTTCTTGCAGACGTTTCACGACCCAACTAGGTAACCTCATCAGTGCTATTTATTTTCCGGCCCACCTACTTTGGATTCCAGCTCGTTGAGATCCGACTGGCCCATGGCTGGCTCGGCCACCACTTTCTGCAGGAGGAGCAACGACTGTTTCTTCGTTTCCAGCTCTCGGGGAAATTTCTCGGAGACCAAATAAGCGTTGAACTTTGTCTCTTCTTCTAGACTCTTCATTAAGCCTGAACAACAAAGCAGAACAAAACCCTCACATCCGCATGTGTCTAAACAAAGGGAGGAGAAGGGACGTTTAGCGTCAGGCTGTAATGACTGTAATTTAGACCCAGCTAATTTAGCAGCCGGTTGCGTTAATTTCTGTGGGAACCAATAAGGAAGGAGGTCCCCGTGTTTCAATTGGCAGAGATAAATATACAGCACGTTAGCAGATATAAAGTCAGCTGGAGAAACCCCAAAAGCGCATGGATTTTTGTAGAAAGAGATGTCAATTTTTTCCCCCTCCATTTCCTGAACAGGGATAAAAGGTGGAAGAAAAAAAAAATTCAGTCTAGATCAGCGTCAGTATTTAAAGGCATGCGCAGCCGGTCCCCGACATTTCCTCTGGTTTCCTCCACGCGCCCCCAAATAATAAGACCTCCCCGAAAATAAGGCCAAGCACTTATTTCAGGGTTCAGAAAAATATAAGACAGGGTCTTATTTTCGGGGAAACACGGTATCAATCTTATTTGAATTACCGTAGAATGTATGACACCCAGGCGCACATTGATATGTTTGTAAAAAACAAACAACAAACTTTTTTTTTTAAAGAAAACTGCCTACTTCAGACTGTGAGATTAGCGCCCCCCCCACCTCCGTCCCACCGGGACCAAAAGCCATCCTAATTTCCCCCCAGTTTTCAAAGAATCTTGACTTTTGCAAGGAGGCTAGAGGAGAAAAAAATAAAATAAAATGCACTTTAGGGTTTTCTATTATCCTTCATAATCTCTTCTCCCCCCCTCCCCCCGACGTTTCTTTGTAGAGTGTCTAAGGCCAGACCATGCCTGGGGCTTCAGGTCCCTCGAGGGCCATTTTGCCAGAGGCATCCTTACGTGTGCAAAGCTGTGAGTTCGTATTCATCCGAAGTTGGGTTTTCCCCCCATCTCTTCTTAGAAGAAAGAAAAGAGCAATCTACCCATATAGGGGGGAGGAAAGAGGAAGACTGTTTTTTGTGAGGCTGCACTAAGGAACGTGCTCAAGACAGAGAGAGGAAGACAGAGTCGTCTCCATCAAATCGCCTGCCGTTCAGTTCAAGACGAAGAGAGCTTCTCTCCCGAGGCTTAAGGCCAGGGCTGAAATTCAGCAGGTTCTGGAGAACCGGTAGCGGAAATTTTGAGCAGTTCGGAGAAACCGAATATTATTTGATTTGGAATGTTTGGTACAACTGGTTAGGTAGTAGATGTAAAGATTAGGAAATTAGCAAGGGAAGATGATTAACGAACCAGTAAGCAGAATTAAGTACGACTATAAAGATAGATGAAGAATATGTAACATTATGGTGTGATAAGATGTGATAAAATGGAAAATGTACATTATAAAATGTAAAAAATAGCGAGAGTAATAAATACACATTGTATGCATATTAGCATATATAAAGGAATATGCTAATGCGCCTTGGTGGCGCAGCAGACTAAAGTGCTGTTAAGTAGCACCAGCTGCCTGCAATGACTGCGAGTTCAAATCTCACCAGGCTCAAGGTTGACTCAGCCTTCCATCCTTCCGAGGTGGGTAAAATGAGGACCCGGATTGTGGGGGCAATAAGCTGACTTTGTATTAAAAAAAAGACCACCGCTTAGGGGGCAACCCTACTGCCGAAAACCCTACTAAGCAGGTACAAAAGTATGAAAAGCTATTGCTTAACGCATTGTAAGCTGTCCTGAGCTTCCAGAGAAAAGGCCCTTGCTGTTTGCCCAGATCTCAAATGCAGAAGTCAGACCATCATTTGTTGATGATATTCGGAAAGCTCCTGTCAACCTTCTGTAAAATAAAAGGGAGCTGTTGTTGATTTTTTTTCGGTTTTGACATTCTTCAACCTAATTCTTCTAATCCTTGTGTTGATACCAAACAGAGACAAGGACCAAAGATGTAAGTGGTTCTGTTGATACTATAAACACCGGTGGTTTCCGTTTTTTGCCAGGAAAAACGTAAAAAAAAATTCTGCAGCAGAATTGAGGCCTAATGTTAAGATTTAGAGAGATTTGAGGCCTAACGTAAGATTTGTGACTGCACTCGTCAAAATGTATATATATATACCCTGTTTCCTCCAAAATAAGGCATCCCCTGATAATAAGCCTAATCGGGCTTTTGAGCACATGGCAATAAGGCCAAGCACTTATTTCAGGGTTCAAAAAAATATCAGACAGGGTCTTATTTTTGGGGAAACATGGTATATAGTGTATATAGTCTGAGCTTACCCAAAAAATAAACAGTGTGAAGACTGTTTATGGCAGAGGTCTCCAACCTTGGCAACTTTAAAGCCTGGAGGACTTCAACTCCCAGAATTCCCCAGCCAGAATTCTAGGAGTTGAAGTCCTTCAGGCTTAAAGTTGCCAAGGTTGGAGACCCCTGGTTTATGGAGATTCTCTGTCATCCAGGTCAAGGTTGTCCCAAAGGTGCTTTTTTCAAGAGGCAACTGGACTTTCTGGTTTTTTCTCTGAAGACGTTTCACTTCTCATCCAAGGAGCTTCTTCAGCTCTGCGTTAGTTGTGCCTTCTTTATAAATTCTGCGACCTGCTAATTGATGTCTAAATAATGTAAGGAGGAGCGTTCCTCCTGCTTCTTTCTCTGTCTTTTCTACTTTTTCCTTCCTTTTTTATTATCCTCTTTATTATATTCCTCTCTTTTTGTTTTCCTTTTTTTTCCCTGTCTCTTTTTGAATCTTTCTTTTTGATTTTTTTCTGCTATACTTTTATTCCTTTTTTTCTTCTCCCTTTCTCTTTCCTATTTTTACCTTTCATTACTATTACTAAGAGAAGTTATTTTCAAGGTGGGGAAAATGTGATTATAGAAAAACTACAAGAAATATGAAGATTATGAATGAAGTTTTGATTGTTAATAAGAATTGTTGATAGATTTAACGACTACAGAAAATTGTTTCTTTAAATTGGTTTAAAATATTGTTCTTTATAGAAAATAAGAAAACGTGAATGAAGCTTTGAATATTACCAAGAACTGTTTATATGACTATTTTAAAGTGAGAAATGTCATTATAGAAAAACTATAAATTCTGCGACCTGCTCCAATATTTCTGCTGTTACGGAGCTGAAGAAGCTTCTTGGACAAGAAGCGAAAACGCCTTCAAAGAAGACACCAGAAAGTCCAGTAGAAAGCACCTTCTCAAGTGTGAAGATTGCAAAGTCCTTCCGCTGTTGCACAAAAAGTTCAAGAGGCTAATTGGGATCTCCTCCACCACTTTCCCCACCTTCTTCCTCTCCGCAGCCACGACTTAAAAACACTCCAGCTGAAAATCCAGGCAGACTCTAAAGCACTTTAATCTGAGACGGGCCATCACTCAGCGTTACTCAGCTCTGTCAACAGCTGATGTCATCGGTTCTTAGCAGGAAAAGACCTGAGCGTATCTTAGTCGCGCTTACGCAGGGGGCAAAACTATGCAGGCCCGCTAGAACCCGAGAGGAAAGGGAATCGTTCAGAGCTTAAAGTTTTAAAAATAGGGCTGTCTTTGAGCAGGTCAATCTGTTGGTTGTTGTTTTTTTTTTAAAAAAAAAGTCCCAGGATTAATCCTTCCCGGGCGATAGGTTTCTCTGTGAAATTGCACCAAGTCAAACTCTGAAAATGTAAATTCAGAGAGAAGGGGAGAGGTGGAAATTATAGCTTTTTTTGTGCAGTGTTTTTTAAGTGCATGTTTTGGGCAGAAGACCAAAAGCCACAGTGGTGTGTGTGTGTGTTTGTGTTTGTGTGTGTGTGTGTGTGTGTGTGTGTGTGTGTGTGTGATGGATTGGGAAGACTCCCACTCACTTTCTGGCTTTGAATCCACGGCTGCGTGACGCATATCCTTGAGCTGGAGCTGAATTCGGTGCAGTCGCTGCTCTGCGTGAAAAAGCTGGGGAGGGAGGGGGAGAAAAAAAATAAGCACCGGGTTGTTTTTTTTTAATTCCTCCGCCCCCGATTCTTTGGAAATAAGATAGCTTCGTGCCAAACAAAGAGGAAATCTCTGTGAAAGAAGGGATGGAGGACGCATACAAAGGGCTAGCTGTTCCCTCCCAGGAATTAGGGGACATTGAAATGGCAGATTTGGCAAGACAAACTGTCCACCTGTTGTGCCAGCTCTTTTTTCTCTTTTCTTTAAATGGACCTGGTTAGCACTGGCCAAGCAGCGCGGAGAAAACCTTCCTAGGGAGGTCAAGTGATTCGTCTCGTCCTCTCAAAGGCTTGGCTGGCAAGCAAGGGCTCTGCTCCCCTGGGTCTGTTATGGGGAAGCAGGAAGGGAGTTCATATTCTCCACGAATATAGATTCTGGGGGGCTTTGGAACCAGCAAAAAATTAAAAAAATTTTTAAAAAAGGAATACAGGGAGTCCTCGGCTTACGACCCCAATTGAGCCAAAAAAATATTCTGTTGCTAAGTGAAACACTGAAGTGAGTTTTGTCCCATTTTACGACTTTCCTTGCCACAGTTGTTAAGTGAACCACCGCAGTTGTTAAGTGAATCACACGGTTGTTGAGTGAACCTGGCTTCCCCAATGAGCTTTTGCTTGTCAGAAGGTCGCAAATGGGGATCAGGTGAGCGGCCGTCATAAATGTGAGTCCCTTGCCAAGCATCTGAATTTTGTTCACGTGATGCTGCCACGGTCGTCGGTGTGAAAAACGGTCCCAAGTCCCATTTTTCAGGGCCGTTGTTGTCATTTCCGTCACTAAATGAACCGCCGTTAAGTCGAGGACTACCTGTATTGAACCAATAAGAACCCCGGCATCTCTGGGACAAACCCCCCCCCCCCCCCAAAAAAAAAAAGATCTTGAATAGGAAGATCCCAGACCTGGTTTTTCTGCTCTTGCTTCTGCTGGGCGAGGCTTTCCTCCCGCTCTTTCTCTACCCGAAGCTGCCTGGCCATTTCAAGCATCCGCTGATGGTTCTGCACCGTCTCCACCTTGGGAGGAAGGGGACAAGCCGAGTGAGTGAGCCGAGAAAGCCATCCCGGGGATCGTGTGTCTCACAGGTTCGCGCCATCCATCCTTCCTTCCTGTCCTCGAGACTTCGAGGAGCTGTCGTCTCCTCCCTGTCGTGAGGCTCAAGTTCTTTCGAAGTTCTGGAGCCTTGCCTGGAGAAGATTGGCTTTTCCTCCTGGGAGACATCTGATGCCCTTCTCCAGACTCACAGCTTGTAAAGCTTAATTCTTGTTTGCATTCCCGCAGGGCGAGGGCGTCTCACGCCCGCCTACTTACCCGCTTCCTCAGCCGTTCTACTCGCTTCATCAGCTGATCCTTCTCCTCTTCCATTGCCGTGATATCCTAGTAGCGAGACAAGAGACAAATCGGTGGCGTAAAGGAACATTCAGCCCTGCAAATCAGAAACCCCTACGAAGAGAAGTATCAGTGAATTCAGCTCAGGATTCCAATGGTGTTATTTTAGGTGCGTTAATTAGAATCAACTCGCCGTGCTCCAAGGAGGAACTGGGCCTTACTTTATAGCAGAGGTGTCCAACCTTGGCAACTTTAAGGCCTGTGAGCTTCAGTTCCCAGAATTCCTCAGCAGCCATGGTAGCTGTGGAATTCTGGGAGTCGCAGTCCCCAGGTCTTAAAAGTTGCCCCGTTTTACACAATTTGTAGAGGTGAACAAATGACCTCAAGATGTATGACTTATAAATTCTCAGGGACTTCCTTTCTCAATTTGTCCCGACTTCAGGTAACCAAGTAGTTGTGAATTGGCAAGTGGGCTTGTAAAATATTTCTGAGCTGGACGACCATGTAAGTTTAGACCAAAGAGGCTTGGCCTGTTTTTAGAAATTTTATGTTCATTCTCAAACCTTTAGAAATCTCAACGTTTTCTTACCCTCCTTATTTCTGCTGTTGAAAAGCCAGAGGTCCTGAGCTGTTCGCATTCTTTATGTAAGCTTTTGAAAGCTTCCATCAGCTCTTCGTACTGCCAAAGAGAAAGAGACGATTTTCTCATCCATTAATTCTCAGCACAGTCATGCTTGAGTTATACCCCACAGGGTATCTAACCACAGGTGAAGAAATTAATAGATGTATGTTGTCTCTTGAAATGACCCATTTTTAGAGATCAAACCTTATGAATTAAATCCCAAACCATTTTTGTCCTGCATTTAGAGAACAAAGCACAAAAAAAAAGCCCCCCAAATGCGCACATAAAATTTTTGCAGATGGCATAGAAACGTGATTTCTAGTCTCCCCCAAAATAAAATATATACCTTAATGCATAACTGTTATGTATTCATGTATATACCAAATATGTACATTAATAAGAGCAAAATCCTAGGTCTCACCTCAGCAGATGGAAACTTATCACGCATGACACATTTAAAAAAAACCAGAGAGGTTCATCCGTGTTTTGCCTTTGATTTGCCTGTCTTACAAGCCGCCACTGAGTGAATGTTTTTGTGTGCCCAGCTTTCTTGCAGAGGGGAACAGGAATGTACGATCAAGGCTACCTGTCTGTTGGTATCAGCCACCGGGTCGTCCTGAAGGAACTCGGTTGGCACATCGATCTTGATCAGGAAACGGGCCAGGTAGGCTCTTTTCCTCAGCTCACTGGTCCTCTGAAGGAGCCAATGCAGGACGGGGTGAATGACGGGCTTGCTCCCCGTAACTAACCCTTGACGGAAGGTGCTCCTGCAATACCAGGAATAAAACCATTCAAAGATTTAAAATAACGGTAGCTGAGAGTTAGCAGTTTCTTGCATAGCTATCAAAGGGCTGAGGGGGAAGTTAAATCAGACAGTTTTTCAAACTCAAAGACACCGGTTGCTTGTGTGATTCTTCACCGATCAATCAAGGTAAAGGTAAAGGTTACCCTCGCACATCTGTGCTAGTCGTTCCCGACTCTAAGGGGCGCTGCTCATCTCCATTTCAAAGCCGAAGAGCCAGCGCTGTCCGAAGACGTCTCCGTGGTCACGTGGCCGGCATGACTCAATGCCAAAGGAGCACGGAAAACTGTTACTTTCCCACCAAAGGTGGCCCCTATTTTTCTACTTGCATTTTTTTTACCTGCTTTCGAACTGCTAGGTTGGCAGAAGCTGGGACAAGAAACGGGAGCTCACCCCGTTACGCGGCACTAGGGATTCGAACTGCTGAACTGCCGACCTTTTGATCGACAAGCTCAGCGTCTTAGCCACTGAGCCACCGCGTCCCTTCATCAATCAAACCGTCTCCCAATTTTTCTAAATTTTCCAAAAGGCTGATAATTTCTATGCTTCCAAGCTGCTCTCGAAGACTGTGCCTTGGTGAAGGCCCAGCCCCTGTATCTGTTCAGACAAATGAATTGAAATCTCCCTTTCTCAGCGACCGTGTCTGAGAAATTGTCTGTAAAAGCTGGCCACAGCACCAGGTGCCTGATTTAATTCAGCCCTGGAACCATGCCTAATGCCATCCTCTTCAGATAAACCTGGCAAATTCCCCCACATGATCATGGCTGCAGTTCAGGGAATTAACTAAGAAGCAGCTACCGGTTTGCCATTAATCAACTAAATATGAACTGTCCATTTTATATTGTAAGCTCTTTGAAAAAAAAGTCGCTGGTGCTTTGTGTTAAAACAGCAGCACCCTCTAGCGTTAAGCAGAATGTATAAAGGGGGCTGAAAAAAAATACAGTATAAGCAGCAGTCCGATCCAGCCCTGAAACAAATCCCCAAATCTATAGTGTTAGTCTGGAAGCAGAATCCAATTGATTTTATTGTGATTTATTCCCACATACGTTTGTAAACTTGCTGAGGTGGAAACATGTAATACAAAACAAGCTTTCCGAGATTGTCAGGACTGTCCCCATCCTTACACCCAACTCCTCAGCTCAGTTAAGTCTCCAAAATTAAGATTATCTAACGAGGAGGGATAATGGTAAAGTGTCACGTGACAGGTAAGCTAACAAACCAGTGGCTCTAGAAGAGAGAGGTTTTGTGTAAATATATGATGTTATTGCATTCAACAACAGCTGAGTTTTATAATAACCGTGTGTTTTGCGAAGGGGGCTGCGTTTTTCCTTTGTTTTTTTTAAGTGTTTTTAGTAATTTGTAAACTATTCAGAGTCGCTGGGAGTTGGGCAGCATATACATTTAATACTACTACTACTACTACTACTTACAAGTCACTGGTACCTCCTGGAGGTTTGTATTTAAGAATGCCGAGGAGGGTCAACATCCGTTTCGCTGTGTGTTCCGGCAATTCTTCTCTAATGTCAACGATGTGCTGAAAGGTTGAACCACAGTTGAGGTACAACTAACACAATAAACTACATTACTGTGTGCAGCTTAAGGGGATCAAATATAATGAATGTTAAGAGCCCGGGGATGTTCTATGGAAGTTCCAGGAAGTGAAAGCATTAGTTCTGCAATCAGATCTGATTTTCTCTTCCATGAGTTGAGGACGGGCATAGTCAAATTCGCGGGATCTCAATCGTCTTAGGCATGTCTCTTTAAGATGAAAGAAAAGGGTTTCATTTCGAGCCAAACCACTAAAGCCAGCCAGATCTGCCTTTGGTACATCAGCCCTCCCCAGTCTGCAGATAAGTTGGTCAAAACACCTACAGTTTTGATCAGTCCAGCCTTTGCCATATCTGGGCACCAGCTTGGATAAGGCTAAAGGATCAAGCCATTAGATCGAATCATAAGCTGGGGGGAAAAAAGATCCCCAGGATTGCGTAGTTCAACCTTCTGTAATAGAAGTGTTGTGGTCCGCCAGCAGCCTGCAGAGCTGGCAGCGGAGTCGGACAGTGAGGAGGCTGGGGAAGACCATGGGCCAGTCCTGGAGTCTGGGGAAAGCCCAGACGAGGGCTCTGCATCGGAGGCAGAGATGGGGCCAGGGCCATCTGGGAGTGATGCGCAGACTCCGGAGCCCCCAGAGGCAGAGGAACAGGAGGAGCCTGTTCCTAGTACACGCATGCACAGAGCTGCCAGAAGGCAAGAGCGCTAAAGCAAAAGGGATGACTCGGGAGTAAGGCCAGGAGATGATTGGCCCCTCCCATAAGGCTTAAAAGAGAAACAAAGGCACTTGGGCTTTTTGCAGGAAAGCAACGTTGCTAACTCTGTTTCCAGTCGGCATCTCTTCCTTGTTTCTGAACTTTGTGGGGCTTTGCCAAGTAAGGCCTTTGGCAGGGTGTCAAAGAAGATAAAAGTTGGTGATTATCCTGAAGGACTTCTTCCGAAGGACTTGTTTTGCAACTAATTGGGACTCAGTTGGAAATGAATGTAATTCTCAGCTGTTACAATAAAATAGGGTTTTTTTAGGACTAATTGTGTATTGTAATGACTCAGTAAGCCTAGGTCACAACAAGGGGTGTCAAACCCAAGGCCCGGAGGCTGGATCTGGCCGCAAGGTGCTTAAATGTGGCCCATGGGGCTGCCCTGGAAAGAGTGAAGGACCGGCCCACAGTGCCTCTGCAAGAGAAAACGGAGCTCGGCAGGGCCGCGGGCATCCCTCCCGAGCTCTGTTTTTGCTGGCAGAGGGTTGCAGGAAGCCATCACACCCAAAAACGGAACTTGGGAGCCCATTTTCGCTGGCAGAGCACTTGGGCACCCCCAAAACAAGTGACATTGAACTGGCCATGCCGACCCCAGCCATGTCCACCCCGGCCCTCCGAGGTCAAACACAACCGTGATGCGGCCCTCAATGAAATCGAATTTGACACCCCTGCTCCGTAAGATGCAGGAAAAAAAACCAGGGCTGACACTTCCAGCTAATAAGGCATCCACCAAGTTTTCCAAACAGAGATTGCTGTCCTGGTAGAAGTCTGACGTACCTTGGGGTCAATCTCGCCCAGGACATCGCTCAGCAATTGCAAGAGCTGCGTTGATTCCAGAGAGTCAAAAGTGATCAAGTTGAAATTTTTTTTGAAGGGCTCTTTGTTGAGCTTCTCAACAATGAATTTCAGTTGGTCGCTCATGATGGCGTCTAGAAAAGGATCTGCAGGAAGGGAAAAGAGAAAGTGGTTAAGGAAGAAGTCGCTGCTTTTAATCTGCTCTCCATTTTACTAGGTTATTTTTATTGATTGTTTGGATTTCTATGCTGCCCATCTCCCGTACAAGGTGACTCTGGGAGGCTTAAAAATTATAAAAATAAGCAAAAAGCTAATTAAATTCAGTTAAATTTTGATTAAACATTAATTAAAGCTGCTCAACCCCCACCCACCCCAAAGACTCTTTAAAACAGGCCATTAAATGCAGAAAACGATTTCATCAACAAAAATGGCTTTAATGCCTTAGGTTGTTTCTCTTCTGTTGCATCGGCTGTGGATTTCTTTTTCTTCTCTTCCTCGTACCCCATCTGGATTCCCCCCGTTGTCCATAGTGGGTGTGGCCATATCCACAAGGGAAGGATGGTCACAGGAGGTCTCCTGCTTGAGCAGGGGGTTGGATTAGATGACCTCCAAGGTCCCTTCCAACCTCTCTCTCTCTCTCTCTCTCTCTCTTTCTTTTTCTTTTTTTCTTTCCTCCCTCCCTCTTTCTTTTCTTCCTCCCTCCCTCTTTCTTTTTCTTGTCTTCCTTCCCTTTCTTTCTTTTCCTTTCTTTCTTTCCTCCCTCCCTCTTTCTTTCTTTCCTCCCTCCCCCCTCCCTCCTTCTTTCTTTCTCTTTTCTTCCTTCCTTCTTTCTTTTTTCTTTCCTCCCTCTTTCTTTCTTTTCTGCCTCCCTTCCTCCTTCTTTCTTTCTTTTCTTTTCTTCCTTCTCTTTCTTTCTTTCTTTCTTTCTTTTCCTTTCTTTCTTTCCTCCCTCCCTTCCTCTTTCTCTTCTTCCTTCCTTCCCTCTTTCTTTCTTTCTCTCTCTCTCTTCTTCCTTCTTTTCCTCCTCCCTCCCTCCCTCCTTTCTTTCTTATTTAAATTTTTATCCACCCACCTCACTAATAAGGGTCTATGTTCATCCACAACTTGACTGGGCTGCTTGGGCTATTACGGCACATTTTGGGGGCTGCAAACCCCCACCCCCCTTGCCAGGAAGGCGAAGTTTTCCCCCTCCCTCCAATTGTGGATGGGGGGGGGTTGTATCTTTCAATTACTCTACTGACATAGTTGGCAGCCTAAAAATGGGAGGATTTGGGGGATTTTTAGACCCAGCAAAGGGGGCCCAACCAGCTCCTTGCAGTGCTTCCCAAACTGGGCCACTGCAAGAGGGGTGGACTACATCTCCCATAAGTCCCCAGCCCTGGGGAATTCTGGGAGTTGTAGCCCACCCTCCCTCCTCCTCCAACTCCATCCTCTTGGGGGGGGCAGCACAGCCCCCCTTCCATTCAAGCTAAACGGAAGCGAGGGCCCTCAGCGCCCCCAAATTTTAAGCAGGCCCGCAAAGACCCCCCCCTCTTTCCGCCTCCCCTCCCCTCGCGCCCCTTCCCCACCTCGGGAAAAGCGCCGGGCCGCCTAGGCCTTTGGTGACGGTTGCTAGGCGACGGGGCCCAGTTCTGCCCACGTGACCAGCATGGCGGCGGAGAGGGAGGGAGGGAGGGAGGGAAGAAAGGAGGCGCGGCTTGAAGACGCGCCCCTCCCAGCCGATGAGAAGGGGGAGGGGCAAGGCGCTCTCTCTGGAAGAGAAGGGGGGGGAGCGGCGATCCGACTGCGCCTGCGCGATGCGAGGAAGCGAAAAAGAAGAAAGTGGAAGGAAAAAAAATTAGAATTTTCTTAAAAATGAAGAGGAAAATGAAGAGGATCTTTTTGAGGATCCGGGAGGGGTCGAGGATGGTCTCGCGGCCGAATGAACTGGGTCTCCCCTCCCTCTCTGCCCTGGCACTCAGGAGGGTTTGGACTACAACGCCCAGAATCCACAGCCCGCTGGAGGAAGGTTTGGGGAGTTGCATTGGAATGCTTTCGCCTCTGGAAGGGGTTGCTGCTCCCCAAGAATGGGGCTGACAGAATGCATTGAGTCCCATCGGGATGATTTGCAAAAAAAAAAGGGGGGGAGACTAAAGTGCTTGGATAACCCCGGGATGGGAGACCACGAGGAAATCCTGCAAAAGAGAAAGGTTGCCAAGGAAACCACCTGAAGCCATCTGGGGGTTTTGCTCCGACAGAACAGGTGGAGGGGCGCTCAAGACCAGGTCTTTCATTACCTGAAGACCCAACAAGCTAGGAATTGGGTTATGGGGTGCAATTTTGGGATCGAAACCAATTAATAAGCCCCTTTTATTAGGGAAAAACCTGCCTTACCCTCTTTCCCCCTTTCACCTTGGAACCCTTTCCTAAAATTAGGATTTCTAACTCATTAAGCTTTCCCAAATCGAATTGGGCAGAAACCCCCCCCCCCCCCACTGGATTCACCTAACCCCCTCCCCAGATTTGCAAAGCATTCAAAAGACTTTACCTGAAATTGGAGAGATTCATCTCCACCCTCAACAACTAGAAAGCGCAAAATAAAAGGTGTGTCTTTCGGCATACTGTACAAGAGAGATATCCAGGCTTGGCAAATTTAAGCCCTGTGGACTTCAACTCCCAGAATTCCCCAGCCGGGCACACTGGCTGGAGAATTCTGGGAGTCGAAGTCCACAATTCTGATGGGGGAATTCTGGGAGTTGAAGTCCACAATTCTGACTGGGGAATTCTGGGAGTTGAACTCCATAAGTCTTAAAAGTTGCCAAGCTTGGACACCCTTGCTGTACGGCTATTTTTCCTACCAAGATGCGAGCGAAAACGCCTCTCCTTCTCGTGAACCCTGATCTGCACCAATATCCAGACAGGAATTACAGCTCAAATCAAAAACTTTTAATGAATAAAATGCTTTTTACCAAATAAAATGCGCTTTGAACAGCTCCCTCTCCTGACAATCCTGAATAAAGGGGGTGGGGGGTGGGAGGCTGAGTCATTTGGGGAAAAGGAGTTCCTCTTAACGGAAAGGCTTATCAGCTTTTCATTTCCTCCCCTGCCCCTTTAAGATTTGTGGGGTTGTGGTTTTTAATTGTTTTTCCGGGCTGAGGACCTGCACAGTTTCTCTGAAAGACAAAAGACAGATAGATAGATATATTTTTCTCCCTTCCAGCATGGCAGCCTGTTCCAGCTTGAGGAGCGTGTTCGAATACGAAACCAACAAAGTGGTGCGAATCTACAGCGTTTGGTACGGGAGCATCAAGTGGATAATCCATTTCATGGTTTTCCTCTATGTTAGGTAAGTTGGAAAGGGGAAATTTGGGCAAATCGGTGGGGAAGGGAGGCATGGGAGGGTGAGGGGAGAGAATTGGGTTGCCTTGTATCCCATCCTCCAGTTCAGTATCTTAAATAACAACCGCAGGAAGAGTTTGCGCTCAAAAGTGGACCGTAAATGCTACCGTTTGGAGAGGAAATTTTCCCATCGACCAACTTCCTCTGATCCACCGGCATGGAAGAGTTTTTTGTTTTTGTTATTTTTAATTTTTAAACAAAACATAAAGCATCCTCCTCCATTACAGTTGCAAGCAGTGTGCCGGTCGGTTACAAAACTTTTGTGCTTCATCTCGTATTCATAATTTACTAATTTTCTTATTTCTCACGTTATCAATCGAATGTATACCTTTATATTATTATTCTTATTCGTCGTTCATTCAACAGTGGCATTTTCATCCCGTAAAAATCACTTCCATATATTGTTTTCATAACATTCATTTCATATCTGTCTATATTCTTCTTGGTTGTACACCGCCTTGAGTCCTACGGGAGAAAGGCGGTATAGAAATATAATGAATAAACTAATTAATAATTAATAAATATTTCATAATTTCCATGTTTTATTATCTAGCCATTGAGAAAATAAATCCCATATCTTATAATATGGTTCCTCTTCTCTGATTTCAAATGTCAATTTACTCATTGCAGCACATTCCATGATTTTTAGCATGGAAGAGTTTTAAGATGGTGTGAATACGGGATACAGAATACAGAATAACTCTGTTGGAAGGGACCTTGGAGGTCTTCTAGTCCAACCCCCTGCCCAAGCAGGACAAGAGATGCCCCCCCACACACACACACACTTTGCTGCCTCAAATATAATAGAGAAATTGTTGGGGGATCTTTTGCGGTGGAAAAACCTCGTATATTCGTTTTTGGGGTATCCAAACTTTCTGACATTACACGCTGCACCTTGTGGTGTGGCTGTGATTTCTGGTGGACGTGGAAAGATTTTCAAGCAGAGTCGTTGTTGAAGGAAGTGGATTCTCAGGCCGGAGACGCTTTTTCGCTTGAGTTGAGCAAAAAAAAGAGGGCTGGAAAGATCTAGAAATCTTTGACGGGATCTCCCAGCTTCCAAGGGGAAGCTGTTTTCGTCCAGCGATCAGAAGACAAATGCAGCTTTGTCACTTTGGCACATGAACTTTCCACCCACACGGAATAAATATTCTGATGTAACCAGTCACTCTGAAAGACCCAACGTCTGGCTTTTTTTAGTCCAGTCCAAGTGAATAAATAACAATCCACAAATCTAGGAATCTTGTACGTTAGCAATAGAAGAGAGGGTTGGTAGCTCAGGGTTGAACTGTGAGTCTCTCTGTGAGTTTTCTTGCAGACGTTTCATGACCCAACTAGGGAACATCATCCATGCTAGATGATGATAAAAGGAGGAGGAAGAGGAGGAGGAAGACAATGACTGTGGGGTCCCTGGTGCTCTCTGAGCTTGCTTGAAATGTTTTGCTGAAACAAGATCTGTTCCACCATCGAGAGTTTTCTAAAACCTCAGTTTTCCCCTCTGCGAAATGGGCACAAAACCAAAATCTCCAGCTCAAACCTTTTTCCCGCCGTGTTTCTTCAGCATCGTCCTGTTTGCCGATCGACGCTATCAGAAGAAAGATTCGGTCATCAGCTCGGTGCACGTGAAGGTGAAGGGGGTGTCCCAGACTGACAAAAGGGTTTGGGATACAGCCGAATACACCATCCCTGGGCAGGTGAGTCCTTTTCCGGAAAGCTAAAGGAGAAAGTTATCCGGTGAATCAGTGAAAAGCGAAGGGTTGAGCCTGAGAGATGCATTCGAAAAAAGAGAGATGCATTTGGGGTCATATAACTGTGACCCCAAATTTCTTCTAGAATTCTTGGAGGGCACCCCTCTTTTCCCCTAAATTCTCGTCCTCCTGGGTTACTTTTCGAAGGAATCCGCGAACGATCTTCAAGTCGTTGCAATAGATTTGTTTTTCAGCAGACCGACCGAGTGATTCCACTTTTTCCTTTTCTCTTTCGTTCATTTAGGGTGTGAATTCCTTTTTTGTGCTGACTAATATCATCACGACCGAAAATCAGGTTCAAGGACTTTGCCCCGAGGTACCAGCATTTCCTACCTGTTCTAATTTTATTTTTTTTTAAATTATATTAAGTTTACCAAGAGCTAAAATGCGAAAGAAAGAAAGAAAGAAAGAAAGAAAGAAAGAAAGAAAGAAAGAAAACCATAGGAAAATGAGAGAGGAAAAAGGGAAGAGGAAGAAGTGTAATCTAGAACGGGGGGAAAAGAAAGAAAAGTGATTTTTCTGAGCCCTTTTAGTGCAGATAGTAAAATGACATTACAAACGTAACTTTTTACGAATGAAGGCAAACTCATTTTACTTTTAAGGCAAACTTTAACTTTTTTTACTTTTATGTACGAATAGGTACTGGCCATTTCTATAGCAACAAACCCGTCCAATCAGCAAAACCCAAAGACAACATTTCATACCTGACCTTAATATTTTAAGAGAAACAGGCAATAGGTAGCGATTTATTTTTGGCAAACGGGTTTATATTTAATTTAAAATCATTTCTACGGATACAGTCATGTACTGGTTTCTGTGTCCCACCCAATTCCCTGGTTTTTAAAACAGTGGGAAGCAGGCCGGAACTAGTCCAACGTTCTTCTTGGCAAGGTTTTTTTTTTTTATTTATTCCCTTCCCATCAGCTAGAAAATAGGTGAGTAGGCTCCGGGCGATGTCGGTTTCTACCTGTTTACAAGTTGGAAAGCAAGGGTGTTATTGTGAATTGCAGGGAAATTTGACAGAAGACCAACCTGTGAAGAGATCTGTTGTAATAAGCTACTCCCGAGGAGCCGTCCTGGAGGAAAAATTAGCGTCATGGAAAAAAGGGGATAATAGGAAAATATTATCCGGATGCAACTTGTTAGGAGAGAGAGACAGACAGACAGACAGACAGACAGAGAGAGAGACACAGACAGACAGACAGACAGACACTGAGAGACAGAGAGAGAGAGAGAGAAGCTTAAAATGTGTTTTTTCCTGTTTTACGCTTTCAGTTTCCTCTTGCCAAAGCCGTGTGTTCTACCGACAAAAGCTGCACTAAAGGCCGAGTAGATCCGCAGGGTAACGGTAAGCCAGATTCCTTTTCACCCTCGCAGTTGGAAATTCCTTTCCAACTAAATGTTTGGTCGCCAGGTGAGGGTCCTTGATGAGATGGGGGCAGAGGTGGGTTTCAGCAGGTTCTGACCAGTTCTGGAGAACTGGTAGCGGAAATTTTGAGTAGCTTGGAGAACCGGTAGTAAAAATTCTGACTGGCCCCATTCCCCCCCCCCCCCCTCTATTCTCTGCCTCCCGAGTCCCAGCTGATCAGGAGGAAATGGGGATTTTACAGTATCCTTCCCCTGGAGTGGGGTGGGAATGGGGATTTTACAGTATCCTTCCCCTGCCACGCCCGCCAAGCCAAGCCCACAGAACCGGTAGTAAAAAAATTTGAAACCCACCACTGGATGGGGTGGTAGTGGTGTCTCTCTTCCCTCGGTAGGTATCCAGACGGGCAAGTGCGTGAAATATAACAACACCGTCAACACGTGTCAAGTCTCTGCTTGGTGTCCTGTGGAGTCAGTCAAAACCGCCCCAACGTAGGTGCTTTTTTCTTAGCTGCTCCTGTATCCTCTTTTAGTCTGTCTCCTTCCCTGTTTAATTGCCTTAATGCAGGGGTGTCCGATTTTGGGAACTTCTTTAAGACTTGTGAACTTCAACTCCCAGAATTCCCCAGCCAGCCATGCTCTCTGGGAGTTGAAGTCCACAAGTCTTAAAGAAGTTCCCACAGTTGGACACCCCTGCATTAAGGCAGGGAGAGCTGAGAGGTGACGAGGCTTAGAATTCTGGGAGTTGAAGTCCACAAGTCTGAGGATTCTGGGAGTTGAAGTCCACAAGTCTTAAAAGTTCTCAAGGTTGAACAGCCCTGCCTTAATAGCTTCCTGTCAAAATAACTGCAGGGCATTTTTGAGGGCCATCCTTGAATACTGTTCAGAGAAGCCAATCGGTGCAAACCACAGCAGGTCTCTGACATGCATTTTGCAGACCCCAATGCCCAGCCTCTCAAACAGACTCCCCAGCTAAAACGATTCAATTACCCAAGGGGGAGGCGATCATGACTATTTAATAAGTGAAAACTGACTTGGATCTTTTCATCCTTCCAGGCCAGCCATTCTGGACAGTGCTGAGAATTTCACCGTGCTTATAAAAAACAACATCCACTTTCCAAAATTTGATTATACGACGTAAGTGGGCTCTGGGCTTGGGGTGGCTGTATTTAAAGGGAGGGTCCTCCTGTTCCCTTCCTAGAAAATCGATCACTTGATGGGGATCGTTTGCTAAGCTTTGGGGGAGCTTCCAAAATCTGTGTTTGCAGGGGTAGACTTGCAACAAAACCGAAATAAGCGTTGACCATTAAATTCCTGAAAGCGCATCTATGCTTGGTCTTCCGAGATCCTGTGCATTTTATTAAAAATGCATTTGTGTGGCTAGGCTGATAAAACTGCTCCTCTTCTGAATAATACGACAGAATAACAGAGTTGGAAGGGACCATGGAGGTCTTTTAACCCAGGGGTCTGCAACCTAAAGCACTCAAAGAGCCATTTGGACCCATTTCCCACAGAAAAGAAAACACCGGGAAGCCACCAAACCTGGGTGGGCGTGGCCAACTTGATGTCACTCACTTCCACCAGTCACATGACCATCCCCTAGCCATGCCTACCCAGTCGGTCATTAGGGCAGAGAACCAGTTGTTAAAAAACACCGGGAACCACAAAATCCTTTTGACATCTCTCTCTCTCCCCTCCTTCCCTCCCTCCCTCTCTGTATCTCTCTATGTCTCTCTCTCTCTCCCCCTCTCTCTGTATCTCTCTGTCTCTGTCCTGGCTGCTTCTCCATCCCCTGCCATCGCCCTTACCTTCTCAGGCCAGGCAAGGAGTGACTGGGAGGGGAGGGCGAGGGGTGGGGCCAGCCAGTGGTGGGATCACCTGACAGGGAGCCACAGCAGAGGGCCCAAAGAGCCGCATGTGGCTCCGGAGCCGCAGGTTGCTGACCCCTGTTCTAGTCCAACCCGCTTCTCAAGCAGAAGAACCTCTACCATTTTGGACAAAGGACTCTCCAATCTTTTCTTACAAACGTCCTCAAGGTTGAACAGCCCCGCCTTAATAGCTCCCTGTAAAAATAACTGCAGAGCCCCCCCCCCCCCCCCCCCCAAACTTCTGAAGGCGAGTCCTTCCACTGACGGATTGTTCTAATTGTTCCCTGCAGAAGAAATATTCCACCGGAATTTAATGTTTCCTGTATATACAGCAAGCACAGAGCTTCACTTTGCCCCATTTTTCGTCTGGGGGATATTCTTCAAGAGGCAGGAGAGAAGTTTTCAGAGGTGGCCGTTCAGGTAGGGGGCACTTTGAAAGTGGCCAGAGGACTGACGATTGATTGATTGATTGATTGATTGATTGCTGCTGTTAGTTAGAAGGACTGAGTTAATAAGGGCAAAAGTTGCATTTGATGGAGAAAAGGAGAATTTAAACCAGCGGTCACCAACTGGTGGTCCAGAGAAAATGTTGGTGGTCCGCAGAAAAATTACTTGCATTTTTATCTTGCACTAAATCAGGGGTCCTGAAACTAAAGCCCTGGGATGGATACGTGCAATGAACGTTTGTGTTGCTGACCATCTCAGCCTGCTGAGCCTCCAGGCGCCAGTACCTGGCCTTGCACCCCCGCAGGTCTTCCCTCTGCTTGGAAGGCCTATGCTCCTAGTCCTCAGTGAGGTGCTTCTCCTGAGCCTCCTTCTCGGTCAGATCCAATTTGAACTGAGCTGTTTTGTCAACTCTTTTTCATGGTGGCTGCTTAGCTCCAACAACTGCTTCCTGTTGAGGCCCTAAGGACGGGCAAGTGAGGAGTGGCTGGGAGGGGAGGGGCAAGTAGAGGCCGTCGAGGCGCCCCTCAACATGAGTGACATCAAGTTGACCACGCCAGTCACATGACCACCTAGCCACACCCACCCAGCCGGTCATTAGGCAGATCCTATTATTGGTCCGTGGGATTTAAAATTATGAATTTAATGGTCCCTGAGGTCCGAAAAGTTGGTGACCCCCGATTTAAATCAAATTTAAAGTTTTCTTCCCTTTTTTTTTTTAGAAATTGACAAAAGAGACAGTTGCAATGCTGCTGCAACAGCTCCTTCTACAAATGCATTTTGTCCCTATGCAGAAAGCCTGTAAAATGGGGGGGGAAATAAGGAACGCTTGCTAAAAGTTCTGTCTCTCTCTTGCTCAATCCCTCTTGCAAATTTACTTCTCCGACGATCTTCTCCCAGGGAGGCATCATCGGCATTGAAATTAACTGGGATTGCAACCTAGACAAATGGGCGCACCGTTGCAAGCCCAACTACGGTTTCCGGCGCCTGGATGACAAACGAACCAATGAAGCCTTGTACCCTGGCTACAACTTCAGGTAATGGGTATTCAAGTACTTGTGATTTTGAGGGGTGTCGCAGATCAGGAGGGAGGATCTGTTTTATTTTTCCACGTGATGATCATAACGACAGAGTTGGAAGGGACCTTGGAGGTCTTCTAGTCCAACCTCCTGCTTAGGCAGGAAACCCTACACCACTTCAGACAAAGGGTTATCCAACCTCTTCTTAAGAACTTCCAGTGTTGGAGAATTCACAATTTCTGGTGGCAAGCAGTTCCACTGATTAATTGTTTTCCCTGTCAGGAAGTTTCTCCTTAGTTCTAAGTTGCTTCTCTCCTGGATGAGTTTCCTCCCGTTGCTTCCTGTCCTGCCCTCAGGTGCTTTGGAGAATAGCTTGACTGCCTCTTCTTTGTGGCAGCCCCTGACTGATCTTCGCACTTAGGACCATCATAGCATCCCTACAGTCAGCAGATAGATGTCACGGTCCCTCCTCAGTTATTCTTTTGAGTGCTTGGGCCACCATACTGATGATGTTACCTAGCCTGGTATTAAGACGTCTGCAGGAAAACAATCAAGCTCAGAGGACACCTGAGATTTGAACCCAACATTACAACAGTTCTTCCTGTCTCATCATTCTAGATTTGCCAGGTATTACAAGCAGCCGGGTGGAAGGGAGGAAAGGACCCTGATCAAAGCTTACGGCATCCGTTTCGACATCCTCATCTTTGGCACGGTAAACGCCATCTGGATTTCTTCCCTGCATCTCCATTTTAGATGAGGAAACCCCATGTCATTCCAATGAGAAATACCCCTCTCCCCCCCCTTGGGCAGGGTGGGTTTGTAAGTCAGTCGCTGGTGCAGAGATCCCAGTTGGGGTGTGTCTCTAGCAGCCCACCTGGAGAATTTAAATCTTCTTAAAAGTCTTGATCCTGAATATTTCCCGCTTTCCTGTCCTTGCTGTTCCGGATGGGAAGGAAAACTGCCATTGGTGGAACGTTGTAGTGGAATGTAGCCTGGATTCCCAGGAAGGAAGGGAGGGGGCTGTGTTCCAGAGGACCAAGAGACAACGAAGATTACCGTATTTTCCTGTCTATAAGATGCCCCCAGATGCCCTAACTAAATCATGAGCCTCGAGCCAAGCTGCAAAAGAAATCCGGTTATTTATTAGGAGCTTCATGTCAGCACGTTCCGAGTGAAGCCAGCTCTGACCCCACGTAATTTACGCGGCTCTTCCTTATAAGTTCTCAGAGGAGATCTTTCATGATGCAAATAGTCCGTGTTAGTTTGGCAAGATTTCTGTCTGTAGGTGAGAAAGAAGAAAGGAACTACTCCCGTGAAGGCAGGGCAAAGGGTCTTAGAGGTTTTCCCTAACGTGGCACCCTTCTGACATGGTGGTCATCACTTTTGCTCTCCTTTTCCAAAGGCTGGTAGGCTGGACTTCTTTGAGGTGGTGGTGTACATTGGATCAGTGCTCTCCTACTTCGGCCTGGTAAGATACTTTTCTACTGCAGGGTTTCGGGGGCAAATTCAGAGGTGAAATATCTGCCATGGGTGAATCGCCCCCTTTCTTGCGTTGGATTGTAAGGATGGGGGTGGTCTTTGTGCTGGTATTTGGATGCCCAACTCAGCCGTCTCGAAAAAATAGCTTTGGATGCTTTTGTTGAAGGCCTTCTTGGCCGTCATGCTTTCGCACGGTTCTAATTCCTGGTTTCCAAATTTCCAGATCATTTTATGGATGTGTTCTAGGTTTAGAACTGGAGTCTCCGAACTTGGCAAGTTTAAGACTTGTGGACTTCAACTCCCAGAGTGCTTCAGCTAACCATGCTGGCTGGGGAACTCTGGGAGCTGAAGTCCACAAGTCATATTATAGTCTTGCTAAGTTTGGAGACTCCTGGTTTAGAAGAACAGCCTGTACAATCCTACCCGGTGTTTGTCTTTACAGGCTCAGGTAGCCGTGGATTGTCTGCTCACTTCATCTACGTGGTGCTGCTGCAAACCTGACCCGGTGAAGGAGTATTATTACAATAAAAAGTGTCAGGAGGTGCTGGGACCAAGAAGTGTAAGAGTTAGGACTAAATTGTGGCATATGTTGTCGTTCCTTATGGACATTTCAATGCAGGAAAAGTTCCCTGCTTAGCATCAGGAGGGGATCTCAACTCTTCCCTTACAAAATGAACAGACCATGTTATGGTTTTAATATCCGGTGGAGAGCACATCCGTGATGGCTTATAAACTTACTAGAGGTGGACGATCCCTACCTCGCCACTAATGGATTCAAGGAAATATGGGCAGTGATGGATAAATACTTGTTTCATCAATACTGATACGCAGCACCAATGTAGCTCAGGGTTGAACTGTGGTGGTTTTCTCGCAGACATCTCATGACCCAACTAGGTGACATCATCAGTGCTAGAGGAGAGGTGGGGGTTGCAGGGAAGAGGAGGAGGAGGAGGAGGGCTGTGAGGTCCTTGGTGCTCTCTGAGCTTAGTGGTTTTCTTGCAGGCATTTCGTAACCCAACTAGGCAACATCGTCAGTGCTGGGATGGGGTGACATGATATGCATGCAGATACGATACACGATACGATATATGCAGAATATCCTCTCCCCCCCCCTCCTCTGTTTTTGCCATCCTGAGAAATCGTTTTCTTGCATTGGTGCAAGGTGGAATCTTGAGCTGTTAAATCTGTCAGCGTTCCAGAACGACCCAACTCCAATTAAAAACTCCCGAGACAAGCATCATCTCAAATCTTTCATATAGTGGAATAGATATGCTGGCACATCTGGGAAAATCCGAATCTGAGAGTTCTGGGTTTTCCCTCAATAAATCAAAACCCCAAATCCAGCCCTTGCACCCATCAGTCCATCACGTGGCCCCATCACCCTCCTTCCCAACTTAAGCCACCACTGCAACCCCTCCTCCTCCAGATGCAGGAGAACCCTGACCTTGACCGAAAAGAAGAACGCTATTATGTCTTAACTCAAATCGCTCTACCAAATCACCCCCTCCTACTTTCCCAGGCGCAAGAAGTTGGCAGCGTGTAAGTTTCCCAGGTTAATAGGGCTTCCAAAGCTGACATAATCATTACGGAATATCACACCTATCCAGTAAAATACTAAACCTTAATCCCTTTGATTTTCTTTGGCTGGAATCTGGACAGACTTTGTTTTACGTGACCTATGTTGATGAGCCTGGCATCCGAATGATCGACAAATTGTCAGAGACCAGTTTGCAGGCCATCGAGGGCGGGGTTATTGAGGTGAGTTTTGGAATCTTCTTTTATTGGGGTGTGCATAGGGTATACCTGCCTAGAGATTTGTGAATAGATTAAATGCACCCCCCAGGATCAAAATCACAGTTTAGTAACACATTAAAAACTTGGATTGTCCTGGTTGTGTGTCTCTTCTCCAGTGGCCACCATTCACATTTTCAATCAACTACTACTTGCTGTGTAGTTCCAAGCTTGATGCTGCAGATAATCTTAATTTAAAGGAACCAATTTCAACCATGTTTTATAAAGAGCTGGCTTGTGGCAACTCATTAGGCTTGAGATGAATCTGTTGTTTAGATCTGGATGACACGCAGTTGGGGCTAAACTGCAACCTACAAGGCTCTGTGTGGCTCATGTCGACGACGGTAACCTGAGCATCAGTCACTTAGAAAAGGACTCCATTTGGCCTTGCTGCAACTCCAAACTAGCCAAAGTCTCTTCCCAAATTCTGAGAAGGAAGGGTTGAAACACTGTTGTGTTGCATGGAAGGATTTTGTTCTTAAATGGTACATGATCACACTTCCCTTCCTTTCCAAGCGTCTCTTCTTCTTTGTCGTTTAATGACCCCATAATCCCTTGCATCGGGGTGGAGTCGGGGCAACTGAATGGAGCTGAGCGTTTACTGGCCAGATGCCCTTCCTGTCGCCAACGCAGAGTTTGCAGCAGATATATTCTCATTGTGCCCGGCAAGGGATTATGGGGTCATTAAACGACAAAGAAGAAATATCTGCTTCTCCCTAGGATCGAACTCACAGCCTCCTGATTGTGAGGCAAGAGCTCCACCTCTAGGCCACTGCACCACATTTTCCTTTCTTTCCAAGCGTCTCCCTTTGGAGGGAAACCATCACCCGCCAACCAATACGATGTTTTTCGCCTACAGAAGCGCCAAGGGGATTTTATGCAGTCTTCCCAACTTCCATATCGGGACCGGACCATCTCCCCCCAAAACGCTGAAGAGCTGCAGCTCCTCCAAAACCGAAGGGAGGGTCCTTGCTTCCGCGAACGTCCTTCTTGGTGCTGCTGTGGAAAGTGCCGGCCGGCAGATCCTTTTTGGGAACAGCTCTGCTGCCGCAAAACAGACGGGGCCTGCATCGCCAATTCCTCTTTGTTTGAGCAGCTCGTCCTGTCCCGATCCGTGCTGGAATTCATTCTGCTCTACAAAGATCCCTTATTGGATCTGAGTGGTGCTGAGGTCGCCAACAAGCCCTTTCGGCACTGCGCTTACGAGCGGTATATTCACTGGCGCTTTGGCGAAGGCGATCTGAGTGCCCGGGCTGTGATCCCCAATTGTTGCAGGTGGAGAATCAGAGATGCCTTTCCGAGCGAGAACGGGGAATACAGCGGTTTTGGGAAGAAGAAATAACTGTTGGTCGCACCTCTGTGTTATGGCCTTAAGGGTGGATATGCACGTGTGCCAAATACTGTATTTTTCAGAGTATGAGACGTACCTTTTCCCCCCCTCTAAAAGTGGGTGAAAATTTAGGTGCGTCTTATAGACCGAATTACGGGTGGTTTTGGCCTCCCAAATCCTCTGCGGGTCACGTTTTCGCTCTCCTAAGCCCCCAGAACTACTCCGCAGGCCAAAAATGGGTGCGTTGTTGGCAAAAACGGCTGTGCGGAGCACTGCAGAGTGCTTTTGAGTCCCTGGGAGGGCAAAAACACGACACGTGGAGGTCAAAAACGATTCTTGTTTTCCTCCTGTAAATTTAGGTGCGTCTCATAGTCCAAAAAATACGGGTAATCAGTTTTGCCTCTTGCTTTTCAGAAATTGCCATTTGTGGCTCTGCCGTCATCTTGGCTCTAACTAGATCAGTGTTTCTCAACTTTGGAAGCTTAAAGATGGGTGGACTTCAACTCCCAGAATCCCCCAGCCAGCAGCGCTGGCTGGGGGATTCTGGGAGTTGAAGTCCACCCATCTTCAAGCTTCCAAGGTTGAGAAACATTGAACTACCAGTAGATGATGTTTAGACTATGGGATAAGGTGAGAAGGGAGTAGAGTTTTGATCTCAGCTCAGCCATGAAAATCACCGGAAGACTTTGTGCCTCCTTTCCTCTGCTCATCCTTGCCTACCTCACTGGGATATCAGGAGAGATCCAGGATTGGAAAAATCATGGAAAAAGGCCCAGATTTCTGATGTTTAGGCAGCCAAACTACTGAACAAGCCTGTTCGTTTTTTTCCCAGAAACACAGCAGTGGTTTACCGGTGTGAAAGGACTTGCTAATCCAGGTCGTTTTGTTTGACTGATCCCAACACAAAGCCACCTTTGTTTAAAAACCTCCCCTTGTTTATTTTTTTTTTAAACAAGAACCCTTTATTTTGTTTTCAACCTGCTTGC